>VYZS01000868.1:6747-17434 GCA_013400695.1 Neodrepanis coruscans | reverse complement strand
GAAAAAAACCCTTGCCTTCTGAAAAACATGTCCATGCAGTTTCCTGGATTTTTAAATTTTTCCTAGGTTATGCATAGTTTTACTTTTCTTGGAACTCCTCTGCTGCAACTCAAATATATACCTTACAATTATGGCAACATCTGCTCCATTTCTTCTGAGCACTTTACACGCTTGACTCCTCGCAGAGAGAGTAAAGCCAATTGGTAGAGCCAATCAAAATTTATTTTCTCTTGTAAAAAGCTTTGTGATTCTTTATTTCTCTCTATGCTGAAATTATATAACCCTAAATGGACAAATTAGCAACAGGATGATATTTAGAATCATTTAGGTTAGGAAAAACCTCTAAGATCATACAGCCCACCTTTTAAGCCAGCACTGCCAAGTCCTCCACTAAATCATGTCACTAAACACCACATCTACATACCTTTTAAATACCTACAGGGGTGGTAACTCCACCACTTCTGTGAGAAGTCCGTTCCTATCTTTTACCAGTGTTTCAGTGAAAAAAAAAAATTATCTAATAGCCAATCTAAACCTCCCATGGTGCAGTTAGAGGCCATTTCCTGTTGTCCTGTTGCTTGTTACTTGGAAGAAGAGACTGACATCCACCTTGCAACAACCACCTTTCAGATAGTTGTAGAGAGCAATAATGTCCCCCTGAACTTCTCACCTCCCCCAGCTGCTCTTCACAAGATTTGTGGTACTGACCCTTCACCAGCTCTGATGCCTTTCTCTGGACATGCTCCAGTGCCTCGGTGTCTTTCTTGTAGTGATGAGCCCAGGATTTGACACATTATTCCAGGTGCAGCCTCATCAATGACCCTTACTTCCATTTGCGAATATACGGATTGCTCACAATTTGCCATGTCTATGGTTTAAAATGCCACATGAGAATACTGAGTGCTGAAAATGGAGAATTGTGAATTATCCTAGCTTTTCTTTGTAAAGCATCAGGACTGTTCATTCATCCAGTGATGCGTGAAGGCTTTCCTGTGGAGAAAAGTATCAAATGAGTCTTGTGTTTACTGCTGTGAAATAAACACAGTAGCCCCTGCATTAAAACGCGATAATATTGGCAGTAATATTGTAGATTACATGGACATCATAACCTGTCTGGTAGTAGAAGTACCTAATAAAAAGAAGAATGACAAGATAATGTCGTGGGGGTTGTGAGATGGAGGGGATGAAGGAATATGGGAAAGATCCTGTCCCAAGTCTCCTCACTAAAGGACCAGAGTGAGAGGAAAGGGTTTGAAAGGTCTTGCTATACATACTCCACTTATCTATGAGATATGTTACACCCACAAGCACAGCGCTGTGGGATCATGCATTGTGTCACAATTTGCCCGTGCCTTGGTTCGTTCTCTGGCTATGTTTCACCTGCGGCATTTCTACTCTCATTAAAAAAAAAAACCAAACCTGCATCAATGAGAGTCCTACAGACAAAGTTACCTAGCAATTAAAATGCATTTTGAAATTCTTTAAGTGGTAAAATGCATAAATCTGCAGGGAATGAGAGAAACACTGGAAGGAACAGGACAGAGAAGAAAAACCCCCTCAGTTAAACATAATCAAAGGCTTTGATATTAAATGTACAGCTGCTGTATTGCACCCACAGGGTTTCAAAACAGTTAATACAAGGATTTCCCTCCCAGGGCTTTAAAACAGGAAAAATACTAAACCCCAAGTGAAATTACGAAAATAGAGAATCCATTAAAGATATTCTCACAGTATGGCATGACAGGCCTTCTGTTTTGCAGTTCACAGATAATGGGTTTGCAAACTATATAGTTATCAAGTAAATGACAAATAAAGAAACTTAAAATAGTGATTTCAAATCTGCATTTCTTTGGCCTTGCTCTATTTTATTTCACAAGTGAAGTTTATCTACAAAATGTTTAGATACCAAAGGATTCTGGCCTTGAAAATCCTCTCACACCTGCTTTATACTGGTATCTCATACACCCATGATCTCTTTCAAAAATATAAATATTTCCACTTCTCGAGGAATAGCTTGACTTATTTGTGTCTCTGACTCCTATTTCTAAATGAGAGGTATGGTGCTAGTGGTCATTACACATGGACTGGTTTATGTTTTTCTTTCTTATTGAATGTCTTTCTTGTTGACTTTAGAAGCATTTCAGTATACATGAGGATGTAAGCAAGCACAGCATTTCAAGTGCAGATGTATTAATGCCATTTATCTTGCAAACACTGTTGCCTTTCATACATACACTGACTTACAATACATTTCACCGATACCAGCCTGTGCTTCCATTTGCAACTTCACATTTTTCTTATCTTTAAAACTCCACCCATTCCTAAGGCTGATGACTTCTAGAGAGCTAATGCCCAGTTTGTACCGATCTCATTGATTTGTTTTCCTGTGCCATATATACGACCTTACACTTGCTGGTATTTAATCTTATGTCAGATGAAATTTTTTAGTCATATACCTTCTAAACATTCTTTTTTATTTTTTTTCTGGTTTTGTATAGTGAATGTGTTAATCTCTTGCTCATACCTTTATTTTCTTTGCAGTTAGTTCAGTGTTCTAGACCAGCATATGTCCTCACAGGTACAGCCAGCTCCACTGTGAAAGCTGTTGCCAGTTTAGTACTTACACAGGGCTGCCAAAGGTCTCAGAATGGTCGCTTGCTCTGAGACCTGGCATTACAAGACACAGTGGCCTGGGTCATCATTATCTTCAACTCCTTTCCTCCCACTTTACCCAGCCTATTATGACTATTTACAGGCTCTGTCAGCTGCTTTTCCTATTGGAAAATGTAAGATTGTAAGAGGCAGTGGATGGGCAAATACTTCAATGGAAGAAAAACAACTCTATAGTCCTTCATATATTGCTATCCTTTGAGGATATCACAGGTCTAAAGAAGCACTTGCACATATGAATATCTGCTATGTGTAGGATTTTTGAGAGTTACTGCTTTGTCTTTTCTCTCCTTTCTCCTTGAAAGTGCAAATTTTACACAATATTTTCTATAGACGTCAGTTCGTAATTCAGTTGATAAGGTATGGCTTGTCATGGCAGCTTTTAGTGCTCCCCTCTACCAGCATCCCAGAACCACAGCCCCAGCAACTGCTTGGGCAAGATACAAAGCAGGCTAGCCAAAGTATGCCTACCTGTGGAATGATGATCCCCAGATCTGCACAACTCTCAGCTGGATTCATATGCTTCAACACACTGCCCAGCTGCAGCTTCAAACAGGAAGATTCCATCTAAGACTAAACTAACTACATGCAGGATGAGTGAATTTGCTGTGACAGTCTTACCTGAAGTAGAAATACCCTACATTTTTATATTCACTTTTCTTTTTTCCTTCTTCTTACCACTGTTGGGTTTTTTTGCTGTTTTTGAAATAACACAAATTTCCCTCAAAATGCAAATTTCTTCCACCTTGATCAGCATTTTCCTTGTGTGTAGATTATGGTTCACATTAAAATTGAATTGAAATACCTTATGACATTAAAAGTACTGAGTGACAAAAGGAAAATAAATTTACCTTAAGCTATCCTTTATCATTCTTGGCAGACTGTTTCAATTCATCTGACATTTTGGCATCTCTAACTGATTTCTTTTGGAAAATCATTGATTGAGATTTTTAGACACCTCTTTTTTACACTCTTTTTTTAAAATAAGTATGCCTACTCTGCGCTGAATCACAGTATCTTGGTTAAAGAGCTTTTTCTCCATTTTTCCACAAATACTGTTCTGTTGCAAATGAAGTCATAGGGCATTGGTTCTCTGCATGTCTTTGTAAATTGACTCTGCTTTTTGTTGTTGATGTTGTTGTGTGCCCTCCCTCTTCCCTCTGTCTTCTTCATATTTCTATGGCTAGAAGACAAAACTGAGCTGGTTATTGAGACAGTATCATTTATTTATGTTCTTTAAGCAGGCTGCAGCAGAGCCAGAAGATAATGGGTACCTCATTTATTCAGGCTTTGAATGATCATATTTAATTCCCAGTGACAGCTGTCTTCACCATATTAGCATTGCAAATCAGCACTGTTTTGTAATGGCCTTCTATTGAACATGATTCAATTATGTGTGGTCCGTAACGAGGCAGGATATGGTCTTAGTATCTATAGCAATATTTCTGCAAGCTGCTGCTCTTTACGCTGCTCACATTTAAGCTGTCTGTTTACCACAATGCTTTCCTTGAACTACACTGAACTCTCTTCATTTTGCAGCTAAATAAAGAAGAATGAATATAATTTGTAAAAGCAGTTATCTGGTCAGACATATTACATACCCCATCTTCTTTACACATGCCTGGAATCAGGAAACACTTGTTAAAATAAGTGTTATTATACTTAAAATATTTACTTTACAAAAGTCATTAAAGTGGATTTAAATTATTATACAGTATTAGATGGCAGTAAATACTGAAGCTCAATGCTGGCTTGAAGAAGAATTGTAATAACATATCAAACAAGTAAATTTTTTTTAGTGCCATAGTTTTCCAGGAAAAGGGCAGCAAGACTTAGCTTTTATAAAGCATGCTAAAAATCATAAAATAAGAAAAAAATACAGTTTCAAAAGGTTTCAGAAGTCCTATTTAATTTACTGTGAAATGGCTAAATCCTGTGCCCATATATTCTATTCTCTCTGCATCTTGGGCTGACATGTGCAAATGATGTTTCAAACTATGCTGTTGAAGGCCTGGATTCCAACACCATGGTTTAAAAGGTATGAGTGTTTTTTATAATATAAAATCCTTTATAAATTCTGATTCCACTTATAAGGCAAGTTCTTCTGTGTGTTAGGCAGCCTCAAAAAGAAAGATTTCCTCAGCACAAATTCAGCAAATACATGCTTCTCTCAGTGTAAGGCAAAGCACAAATGTCACTCTTTTCTTAAGATTTTCCATTCTTATAATCTCTACAATATTTAGCTCCTATAGAAATCTCATTATATACAATGTAACTGTCCCCAGCCCCAGGGCTCTCTTAGCATCTCTCATCTTGGCAACACAATGCATCTATAGCAGAAATATGTTATTTATTCCTCAAAATGCTGAGCCATCATTCTAGAGTGTTTGATTGAACAAGAGGGAAGTTTATTTAATCATACACTAGTCTTGAGTTATTTAAATATCCTTTCTAGATAATGGTGACAGAGAAGTTGACGTCCCAAATTTGAGGTTGGTCCTGGGCTGATGCCAAAGATGCCCCAGATGAGATAGAAGGTCACAGACATTAGTGCTAACCACACCACTCCCTCCACTGATGCTGCATTGGTTACCACTGTGCATGGACTACCTTCATCCCTTTTAAAAGGATTATTTTAGGGTTTGGGTTTTTTTTAAGTCTTCACTCAAACCTTTCCACTGTCTCCTCTGGAAGATTTGGTTGATTTGTTGGAAGATCTGAGGCATGTTAATCTCTTGATTGCATTCCTAACTTCATTTATGAGAATTTATTATATTTTATTACAAGAGTTTATGACTGCTTCATCACCCACATAGATCAACAGCATTTTTTAAAGTAAAATTTTGATAACATTTAGTAACATTTGCTGTTAATGGCTGGGTTTGTTTACATGCATCAAATTGTACATTCACCTACCTGGGGAAAAAAATGGAAGTTTAAGGAAGCAATTTGATTTATTCTTATTATACCTACGGCATGAAAAAAACTATGTATGTGCAACCAAATACCTGTACATGCTATTTTTGCACATGGTCCTTCGTGCAGCTGCTCCGACAATCTCCCAAGAGTCAGTTACTTTAGCAGGGTCTCAGGCCCCAGTCTGCAGAGGTATTTAGGGGTCTGATGCCCATCAGTTCAAGTGCTAGATGAAAAATCCGGCTATGCAGTTAGAGAAAACTGTGCTAATAATTTAAAAGTTAATGTATAAATGACATTTGAAGACTGCTCTGCTCCGATATCCAGAAAAGAAAGTTGTCTCCGTTTTTATTAAGCTATTCAAATTTTTCAGCTGAGTAAAAACTTTTTTCAAAGCTAATGAAATAATATGAATAATGGAATAAACCAGCCTCCAGAATATGTTATTATAGCCACAGTCTCTAAACTGTTCATAGACCATCAGAGATTTTTAAAAAAATTATTGAGATAGTTATTCAGTTACTTTTGTACATTTTTCTCCCTCTCTCTTTTTTTTTTTTTTTTTGGTAATATTACCTTGAAAAATATAAATTAAAATTGTTTTTCTTAACAGAAACTAACAACAGGGATAAAACTTTGTTTAAGGATGAATAATAGAGCAAGGAAAAAGATCAAAAGGAAAACACACACCACAAGCTCTACAGAGAAGAACAAAGTGAAAGGCTTTATAAAACTGTCCTGGTTTAGGTGTTATCAACGGACGAGAGATGTATAGAAAAGGCAAAAATTTATTGAACGTATGGGGGAATGTGAGTATGGATAGGTCTAAGGATGTGGATATGAATGTACTGATATGAATCTGTTATTGAGGTGGTGAACCAAAGGGAAAGGAAAAAAAACCCAACAATAATCAATGTCCTTGGAAAACACAGTTGTCCCTTATGCCCCCAGCAGTCGCAATGTGATGTGGTGCATGAGCTGCAGTCACGCCTCGGGAGCCCCTTTGGAGTATGGGGAGTGCAGTTGCTCCGTTTCAGCCGGCAGGGGGTGCTGTGTGTCCCACTGGAACACGGAGGGTGCAGTTATTCTGCTTCTGCCGGCAGGGGGCGCTGTGTGTCAATAGGGATGGGTCTGGAGGGGAAGAAGCCACGTTGAAGAAGGGAAGGGAAAATGGAGGATGCCGATCCCAGAGAGTGAAGCACCCTCCCCGCAGTGGGAATGGGCTACCGACACCTAGTCCAGAGGCTGAGAATGATGAGGGGACCCCCCAAGAGCACAGAGAAGGCTTAGAGGTAGAAGCACACAAACCAGAGCTTTGGTGGAGAAGCTGCCATGTTCCAGAGGCTGCAGTGTCTGTGAAGAGGTTTTCTAAGGGGTCTTCTCAGCTGGAAACAGTGTCAACCTCAGGAATCTGTAGGGAGAGGTGGGGGGCAGCAAGAGCTGTGTTGGTTTTCTGGGCAAGCAGTACTGAGAGGGAGCACTCTGCCCCTGCCACAGAGCCAAAAGAGAGTGAGGGCTGGTTCCCCAGTTCTCTTATAGTCCCAGTCCACTCCCAGAGGTCCCTGCATGGCCTTGGGAGTCTCCACCTTCCTTCCCAGGTATCCCCCTGTGCCCCCCAGGGGCTGATGGGAAACCAAAGAAAAGAGACATCTCTGGTACTCTGCCAGAGTGTCCCCACCTCTCACTAATCTGAGGAGAGGAAAGAAGTTATTTTTTCTTTTTGTCTTCCTCTTCAGTCCCCCAAGCCACCACAAAAACAAAGTGAAGTAGGAACAAGATCTTTGCTGTGCCTTTCACTTTCTTTCTCCCACAGAAAAAAAATAAAATTAAGAAAATATTATTTTTGTTAAAATGTGCATTTCTATCATATCTAGTAAACTATTCAACTACGTCAGATATTAAGAAAACTTATACATATATGTTCTGATTTTGACTGGGAGAGAGTTAATTTTCTTCCTAGTAGTTGCTACAGTGCTGTGTTTTGGATTTTGCATGAGAAGAATGTTGGTAATACACTAATGTTTTGGTTGTTGTTAAGTGGTGCTTACCCCAAGTCAAGGACTTTTCAGTGTCTAATGCTCTATCAGTGAGGAGCTGCACAAAAAGCTGATAGGGAGCATGGTCAGGATAGCTGACTGAACTGGCCAACAGGATATTCCGTACCATAGAATGTCATGCCCAGTATTTAAACTGAGGGGAGCTGGCCAGAAGGGGCTGAGCACTGCCTGAGGATATGCTGGACATTGGTCAGTGAGTGGTGAACAATTTTGTTGTGTACCTGTTTCTTGGGTTTTACTACCCTCTCTCTTTTTTTGCCCTTTTTCCTTCTCTTCCTCTTATTCCTCTTCCTCCTCTTCATTATTACTGTTTTTGTTGTTGATGATGATGATGTTCTGTTATTGTTATTATTACTCTTATTTTATTATTCCTATCATAATTTTTATATTTTACTTTGTTTCAGTTATTAAACAGCTCTTATCTCAACCTATTCTTCTCTCATCTCACCCACAAGTCTCTCCATCCCACAGAGGCAGGGCATGGAGTGAGCAAGCAGGGTACTTAGTTGCTGGCTGGGATTAAAATACAACAATATCACAACATGTCTCTTTTTCACCACAGTCTTTCACCTAAGAAACATTGCAGTGTGACTAAAAAGGAAAAATAAGTGTGATATCTACACCATGGGAGGGTCTGGTAGGGCTGCCAGCAGAGTGTAATATCGTGCTACAGCAGTCTGTCACATCGGTCATGCTGTCTGACCCTTCTACGTCATTCTTGGGTTCACGTTTTTGGATGCTGACCTTCACACAAAATATTTTTGGCTGTTTCTTTGCTTAGGGAAACAAGGTTTGTGTTACCACAGTACTTCTCTCTCAACTAATTTTGCACACACACAATTACTATTAAACCAAATTTGAAAGGTGTTAGAAAGTTACAAATTATTGCACTCCTAGAAGTTAGCTGAAGAAAGTTGGAAAGTTGGAAAGACAGGAACTTAGGTCTGCCCCAGAGAGGCACAGATGGCCTCTGCAGCTGGTGACACAGCTGGCACAAAAACACTGACAAGAGCTCAGTGTGCGGCACTGTCGTTACTTCTTGCTTGAGAATACTAGAGAGGATTTAGAAGCAGGTAGTAAAGGTGCTGCAATAGTGGGCACAGTAGACCTAATCCATAAGAATCCAGGTTTCATTGATTTTATCACCTAGGAACCACATTTTTATTCTGAAATATGTAAGCTTATGAAAACTACACAAACAAAACTAACATCACCTCCTGAGTTTGTTTTGCTATATGTAAGAATGGTCATGTTTATAGTCAACTACCGCAGAAAACCAGGCAGTTTCTTTCTATGTTGCTTTATGTAATAGATACTAATGAAAATTTCCTCTGCCTATCATGTAATTTGTTGTGATTAATATAATTTGTTCTGGTAATTGTAAGAAGGTCAAGACCACAGTTCATGAAATATGAATCGCTTCCACATCCCATTTCAATATTTATGATCCTGTGCTATCCATACATATCATTATTATGCAAATAAAATAAATCTTTCACAGGGGTAAGGAAATTAAAAGTAAATCACATAACACCTTCTTATTCTTCAGCTGAGGCACATGTTTTTTAGCACTCACATACAGTAGGCCACCACTCCAAAATCTTCTAGAAATGCCAGTCTTCAAAAATCAACTACATTGCTGTAGCACTTTGTTTATGCTACTTGCCTCTGCCTCAGACAATTTACTCTGCAAAGTACAGAGGAAATTAATGCGGACATCAATGGGGAGATAAAGTAACCAGCATTGCTCAGCTTGATCTCAGGAGACTGCTCATACTGCCATGTATTAGTCTTAGTTAAGAAGAATATTAAGCAGGGATTTGGAGAATAATGTAGTAGTTTGGGTTTGCTTATACAGATATTCCCCTTTCCCAGCTTAGCTGGAGGTATAGGAATACCATGGGGAAAAACAAATGTGCCTGCCTGGAACTTCAAAAATTAAATGGAGAAGGATGGGCTTTAATTAAATTTTCTAAATCTGAGCACAGGTTCTCTGGCCTTCTTTCTGCATCTGCATTCCTATAGTCTTCAGATTTGTTTCTTGATTTGAAAACAGGCTTTCTCATATAGTCTCTGTCTAGTTGCATGTGGTAGTGTTACATTTTCCTGAGTCTGTTTTTGTTTGTGATTAATAGGAACTATTGGAATAATCTTTAGTGATGGTAATTCACATTCAATTGTAGTGCTGCTGTCTAGATACACACTAATTCGAGTGCTAACCGGAGGTTGGTGTTCACCCTCAATCTTGAAGAAAAGGTCCTAAGTGTGCTGTAAACAGTTATGAAAACCTTGAGAATTAATCAAGAGATTAGGTTTAGTGAAGAAAAAGCCTACGGATTTTGCAAGACAAGGGAATTAAAGGTAAGAGAAATAGAGGAAATAAGATCTTTGCAGCAAAATAAAGAATTGTCAGAGGAACAAAATTAGAGCAAAAGACAAAAAGTATGCTATAGTAATGGAGTTAAAAGATAATGCCAAATTCTGCTACATGGATAAACAGGAAAGATTTGAAATATTGCAGAGAGGATCATCAAGATAGCCTGAATGGGAAAAATAACCCACGTAGTAAACCCATGCTATGTGCCTCACTGACAAGTTGTGGTGGTTTTACCACAAATTCAGTGATTTTGGAGCAGAGACTCTGAGAGAAATCACAAACACACCCCAAAAATGAAGAAAACACACAAAAATCACAGTTTATTTTGCGCAAACACCAAAACCCGACAAATAAAGTGCAAGACAGACAAACAAATTAAATTTTCCAGGGCCCGCATTTGGGGTGAGGACGCTCTGGAGATAGTGCTTGTCTCTCTCTCCCTCTGAGCCCGGCTGAGAGACTCCACGGTAGTTAGAAGGGGGCACGTGGTCTCGAGATCCCCTTAGCCTTGAACCTCTGCCCGGTTTTGACTGAGGAAAACAACTCAAGAAGATTACAAAACCGCGCCCCCCCTTCCCTCCCTTTTAGCCCGAGGAGAGATTTAGTGCTGAAAGGGGGAAAAAGGTGTCCTTTGGCCCCCTGGGGAGCAGCTGCAAGGTAGCCCCTA
>VYZS01000867.1:0-15714 GCA_013400695.1 Neodrepanis coruscans | reverse complement strand
ATTTTTTAGCCCCACGACAGGAAATAAATTAAAATAGAAGGAAGTCTGGTGGTAAAGAGTTGATTTCACTTCCTGGCCTTCTGCCCAGACTGACCATTTCAGAGAGAATTTTGAAATATTTGCTTGAAAATGGGCAAGGGATACAGACCAGTAAGAAAAAATTCAGGAGAGAGCAGCTGTGAGATGGAGAGACAGCAGATGCTTGTCCACACAAGCAGCTAATTCAAAATGAAGAAAATAAAAGGAAGGAAGAATATTCTGAGCCTAGTGAAATAACTGTTGTCATGGAGTTTATGGAGCTAACATACCTTTTATGGAAATATTTATTGCCATTCTTTTTGTGAGACTAGACAGACTGAAAAGGCTTTAGTTCACTTTACTGATACATTTCCCCCCTTTGCCTTTTTGAAGCATTTCCTTCTCAAGAAAGTCTGTTTTAAATGTTCCTCATTGTTTACTTGCGAGAGGCAGAAGCAGAGTGTCTGTATACTCTAGAAGGTGAAGAAGACTTTAAGAAGATCTTGCTGTGTGGAACATGGCTTTTTTTCTCTCCTATTTATCATTATAAAAAAGCCAGCAGTGCTGTTCTTTGTACTTGAATGCTGAATGTGTGTTTAGCAGTACTTATCCTTATTATCCTAAATGGCTCTATAGTCATAAAATGTACCTAAGAACCTGACATTTTACAAGAAATAAAGACAGGCTTTGGAAGAAGTCTTTTTTAAATACAAATAGGCTCAAGAAACAAAATTAGTGTCTCCTTTTGGACTTCACACACACCAGGATGTGGAATATTCAGGACTGGGATGTTAGTCTGTGTCTAATTAAAATAAGAAAATTAAATTCATATCTTAACTATATTTTCCATAAATGATTCCTGGTCTAAGTAGTCGATGTGCCTTACCTGCATTTCTTTCATGCAAAGGTTAAAATCCTAGCAGATCTGACAGTTTTTCACAATTTAAGTGAAATGAATATCAGTTATGACATATAAGGATGTTGTTTTTCAAAGATTAAGGTTTATCAATGCTAAAGCTATTAAAGCAAAGTCCTTTCATAACACAATCACAAATTCCATAGATTAGCAATTATGTATTCACAATTACATTTTTATCCACACACAGGTTCTGTTATTTTTATAATAGTTTTTAATTTTTGTATTATGGTTGTGTGCCAGGCCCTGACTTAACTGACTGATTATTTCAATTAGATTATATTATATAATAGCAGCAAAGATACAGTTCCTTGTATTTTCATACCGTTTTTTACAGTTCTGGCAGTATGAACATCTCAGGGCTGCAGACAGCACATGATTGTGTGTCTTTTGTATATCAGTGTAGGCTGACTCCCACCTGAGCCTGTCATTAATCTGTTCTGTAGTGGGGGTGTATATGTAAAAGGAAAAGTGCATATATGCAAATTGCATACCCATTTGCAATGGGCATGTGTATACACATTCTGCCCATATGTGAACATTTGTGATTATCCATCCCCTAATATTCTGGGAATCCGTGAGAAGGATGTGCAATCTATTCATATAACAGAATAAAGCCGTAACTACTGTTTAGCTGAGAAAAACAATAAAACCCCCTAACATTCATATAAACTTACTTAAAACAAGCCATTAATAATAGGATGAAAAACCAAAAAGTGGCTTCACTTCCTGGCATCATTTAAAGTGATGTCAGACAGGCACTGCCCTTGAAGATTGTCAGGCAGGATGCAGGAATTGTCTGTGAAGGGAGGAACTGTCATCACTGCTCTGCTGGTTTCAGATCACAGCCATCATATACTTTGTCTGCTTCTATGTGGTATGAAAACACAGTCACAGTAATTTGTTCTTGGTGTTCATCAGATACACTATAATGGTGGGGAGGGAGAGGCTAAGATCTACAGGAATTTAATTTAGGTACCAATGAACTGTACAAACAGGCCAAGTTACCTAGGAGGTTGGTTCACATTCAGTAGTGTTTTCACAGGTAAGGCTCAAACAAGGAGTGCATGTTCCATGTCCTTGCTTTAGCTGCCCACTACTCAGGACAATAGCCTGCAACTCAGCTGCACCACTTGGCACTTGTGTTCAAAGGGTTTGGTTTTATATTGGTTGAGTAGAAAAGGTCAATAAGAGGTGAGAGACAGTTGAATGTGAATAAATAACATGGGAATGAGAACTGCAAGTGTTTGATCCATTCCTGCTGATGTGATATTGATCTGAACTAGAAATGTCAAATCCTTCTCTGCACAGAGGTTTAGAAATGCTTCTGATGTGTTCTGATTCAGTAAAAGATAAGAATCAGGCCAAGAATATATCAGCAGATGCCACAGGGAATAAAGCATAAACAACCAAAGCACAATAGTTACTGTATGTTAGCTACAAATAAGATGTTCTTACTTGGCAGAGTATGTTTTGCTTATGCCTGATCCTTCAGGGCAGTTTGGGCATGCCAAAGAGTATTCTGGGAGGAGAGGTCAGGTATAACAAGACTGTATAAGAATAAGGTGGCAAGTCCATGGGACTGCAGTTGTGCCCCCACATGGAGTGGTGGAAGAAAAGTTTGATGACAAAGGATTTGCTCTACACTGAATTTCTACCCTATGTGTTTTCTGATTGTCCTTGATACTTTATCCTGAGAGCACCCAACTGAATCCATAAAGAACTTTAGGCATCATGCTACCACTTCTAATTAAAGAATGAATCTTCAAAGCTTCTGGTATGCCATGATTTAACCCTCTAGAGGCACCTCCCCTACACACTCATTTCTCTTCCTGTAAAGTACTTTACATTTTTCCCATTAGACATATGTTCATAGCTTGACTTTACACTTGACAAGAATTGTCCCTTCTGTATTATTCTTATTCTTTGATCTCAGATGAATAAAATCAGCTTAGTTTGCCTAATGCATAAAGTCTTGCATAAAATACAGCCAGATAGCAAAAGGACAGAGAAAGGAAATCCTGTAGATCCTGTAGCCTGAAGGTTAAGACATTTTTCATGACAAAGCAGTTATTTCTGCTGCAGTGATTATTTCTGTATTTTATATCCACTGAAAAAAATAATTATCATGAGAGACTGATACAGAAACCCCAACTAAGACTGACTGAAGCGTAGGGGTTTGCTTCACATCCCTGCTCCACAGTGACAGAAGAAGGATTTGAATGTACATTTCTGACATTCAAGTAAGCATATTAATCACTGAGCTGTCTTTCTTTTTTCCTTTTTCTTATTTAGAGAGACTGACTCCATACCAGTTTTCTGATATATTGGAAGGCAATCAGTGGGGATTTGGACTAAACAAACCTCTTTTTCTTCCTTCTTCCCTGACAGAAAAGGCATCAGTATGTCTCCATCTTCAAACAATCTAGGAAAACGGTGCATTTGACAGACATTGTTCCTTTGAAGTCGATACTAAATTGAGGCCTGTCTGCAATATTTAGTTTGCATTCCAAAGGAAAGAACTCTTACAGAAATATCTAGAGAAACAGTGCTTTTGCCAAATGTGTCTATTGCTACATCAGGACCAAGATGGCAATGTTTGCTGCTATTAAGCCAGTGAGAATCATCCCTTTTAAATGTAATGGTTTTAGTCTTACATGTGCTCTACAGCAGTGTATACAAAAAAAGGGGGAGTTATTCTTCAGCTTTTAAATATTAAAGGAGGGAGGGGAGAGGAAGGGAAAAAAATACTTACTTCAGCAATTCCCGAAGACTTTTTATGTGTAATAAAACTTAGGGGAATGCATTGGGAATGAATATACTTAATCTTACCTAAAATCAAAGATTACCAAGCAATTGTGACTTCAAGTCACTGGTCACAAAGGATAACATTTCCAGGGAAACAGGAAGGGGTCTTGGTTGGCGTTTTTGATTTAGCCAGTCTCCTTTGGTGGGAGACAAACAAGGGAAAGAGGCAGATGAGATAAAGCTTCCATCTCTGAATCTTCTTGCCAGACTGGTCATATTAGTCACTACAGAGAGAATTTATCCTGTTCTTCTGACACTGTAAAGATTAGCTTACTGGTTTAATTATAATTGGTCATGCAACATATACTTTTTTCCTCTTTTTTTTTTTCTCTTTTTTTTTTAATGTGAAGGGGCTACCCCATAAGCATAAGAAAAGTCTGTAAGAGTAAGAAACTGGATTTTCAGTTTCTCTCAGGAAAAAAAATTAAACAGGGTTAAGGAATCTTAAAATAATTTAAATTGCTTTCTTTCTAGGTCAGCAAATATTCCATGAAACAGCCTTCCTTAAAAAGTCGGCTTTATATGGACCCTTAACTTTAGAATTTAAATTTAGACTTGTATAATTACACATATTAATTACATGTATCTATGCAATGCCAATTCAGAGGTGTTCTTGAATACATTCATTGCTGATATGCTGGATTTATGGCAACTGGACTATAAAAATGTGAAACTCTTCTCATTCCCAAAACGATTGAAATGCTTCTAGTGTTCAGTAGTCTTGTATGCTTGTCACCAATAATGTTCCCTCTAACTTATTTCTGTGTGACAAATGACCTCCTGAATATCAATGTGAAACTTGTAGCCCTAATTCACACGAGGCTCGAAATAGGACAGCAAAATA
Source organism: Neodrepanis coruscans (assembly GCA_013400695.1). NCBI lineage: Eukaryota > Metazoa > Chordata > Aves > Passeriformes > Philepittidae > Neodrepanis > Neodrepanis coruscans. The sequence goes on along the minus strand of VYZS01000867.1, from coordinate 11,128 downwards.
AATGACTGTGTAAGTCCTCTCTCTTCTTTTGATATTCTGGGGCTCACTCAGTTCACGGTGCAAGTTTCTACAGTTTCACGGCTTCTTCACCATGTTAGAAAGTAGAAATAAGTTATTTGGAACTGTAATGTGTGCAGACTCCCAAATTACACTGTGTCCAGGGAGGAACAGCTGCATCACTGATAGAGAGGTCTTGAGCAAAAAACACAAGTGACTGAAAACACACCTTCCCAGTCAAGTTTTCATCTTGAGTTCTGCCACCCCAGTAATAGGTAAAGAGAGTGAGGGAGAGAACAGAGGCATTGAGAGCATCCAGAAACGTACTTTATGTGGCTGGGAGAAGTAGTGCATCTCCTGCTCAAGAAGAAAATCCCTAAGAAAAGCAGCTTGCCAGTCTGGATCTGTCTCTGTGCTCCAGAGTTCTGGCTGGAAGAAATCAAAGAGGCTGATGGAATTGGGTTGCAGGACTTAGAGAGCACCAGAGCATCTGGAAGACATGTGACACCTCTCAGCATACTCTGCCTGGTCTGTATGTTTGCAAGTTAAGGCTTTTGCAGATGGAAGAAGCCTGAAATTGTGTTGACTTGAGACATTACCACCCTCCAAACACATCCTCCCTTTTGCCCACTGGCCAGGGACAGTGTCCAGGGACAAATTCAGGGGACTAGGGTAAATCTAGGTGTGCTAGATTTCCTGGCCATTGCAGTGGTCACATCAAAGGCAGAGAGAGAGAGAGAGAGAGATATTTCTGATGCCTTAATAGAGATGCATTTGTAGTAGAACAGAATTCTGAATATCAAGCTTAAGTGTATTAAATACCAGTATCAACAGATCTCTCCAGAGATCATAGGCAGCTATATTAGCTAAAAGACTAAAGCACTGTTTCTGGAAGATGTTGAATTTCCCTCAGCTCCCTTTGAACTCAGTGGGAAAAATAAAGGTGTCCAGGGCAGGAGAAATTATAAAGGTATTGGATAATGGCATTCATCATGTTGCTTCCTAAAATGTAAACTCCTTTGGGCTTCTTTTTGTCTCTCATCACTTCTATATTAACACTCAAGAAGAGGATAGAATATTAAAATACCATCCAATTTATAATTGCTTACTAGAGTCAATTCAGAGATGACCTTGAAAAAGAATTAATCCAGCAAGCTTATAAAAGAGGATGACCCAGTCATTCTGATTTACATCAGAGCAGGTGATGGAACAGTGATGTGGTGGGAGTGAATGAAAACCAGAAAAGATTAAAGCATCCAATATGTTAAAGGATTTCTTTAGAAATTTCCTCTTCCCTTACATCTTGACAAAAATGCACAAATTCAAGTTGACGCTATATATATACATACCTGTACTATAAATTCAGTATTTGGTCAACAGCTTTTGCTACCTGTAAAACAGGCAATTTAAAATTCTGTCCAAGTATTTTTAGCTCAGATTTTTACATATTAGAAGTTGATTCTCTCTATAAGATGTAAACCAAATTCATAAACATTCAAGAATCTAGAATTTATTTCTAGGTTTATTTTGCTGTCTTTTAAAGCAAACTTTTGTTAAGTCACTTTACCTTTGGCAAAGACTGTGAGGAATAACAGGCAGGTGAAGGATGGTGAGAGAAAGGGATTCAACATTGTTGGAAACAGGATGAAACTGGATGTCCTAAATGATTAATACTGTCTTTAAAATATGGAACTTCAAGGTTTTTCTTTAAATCAGACCATGATGCATCTTCAAAAATATCTTGTATGTTTCTTGCAATGTACTCCTGGAGGCTTTCCCATGAAATGTGTAAAATCCAAACAGAAGGTACTATAGTCTTACAGAAGTGAAAACTTTGTTTCAAATCAGAAACAGCACACCTGCTCCAGTGAATTTTAACCTAATTTTAATCCTCAATGGCCAGACAAAATCTCTATATAGATATTAGAGAGGCAGGGGCACAGGAAGTTGCCCTGGTGACTGAAGCACTGGAAGAGAAAATGATCTGTAGATGATGGCATCTCCAGCTCTAAAGGTAGGGTTTCTGGCAGACAGAGATGCGAACACATAAATATGAGTGACTGAGGAACAGGTTTTAGTGCTGAAATATTTTTACTTTTACTCAACCTCTTTATGTAATTATTGTTTCTATTCAACAGGAATCCTTATTAAAACAAAAGTAGCAGAGCCAAATAACAGACTATTGTAATTCTCTCTGTAAACAGACTGTTTCAACTGTTAGTTATTAATATCTATTTAATTACCTATAGTAGTTATTAAATTTAACTTGGTTTGCTCTCTAAAGGTGCAACAATTCTTCTTGCATTAGTCTGAAAATGAAAATACAGTGTTTAATATTAGATTTACTATTTTTGGGGGGTATTTTGTAAATGATAAGTGAAAGAAGTTATGCCTTTGGATTTTGCAGAAATTTATTTTTTTTTCATATTTTTAACTAACTAAGTTTATTATTCAGTAGTGAGCCATTTTATTTTGCTCTGTGTTGATTTAATGACATTTTTATTTGATTCTAGCGTGGTTTTATTTTCAAAATTATATGCTATTGGAAAGGTTTTCAAATATATTTGTCATGAAAACAGGGAGGCATTGCCCAAACCTTCAAAAGGGGAGATTCTCTCGACCCTTAATATTTTATTTGTCTGTCAGAGCCCCGAGGGAAATGGAAACCCTTTATGGTCTAATCAGTCTGTCAGAGTCCTGTGCACAGAGGACTTTCAACAACAGATTCACAGGTTAGAGGGTGAAATCAATATTCCTTTTGGGGGGGACTTGCATCAACAGAGGAGGAAACTCTTTAGTGAGCTTCCTTTATGTGTTGTTCCACCACCGACAAAACTGTTAGCACCTCTCTAAAACACTTACAAAATAACACCTTTTATTAAGACAAATTGTGACAGTTGAGTGTGTTAGTGAATAATCTATCTACAAAGACACAGTTTAAAATGACATAAGATAAAACGTAGGCACAACTTCTAAAGTAAAACAGTTTATTAAGAATATTATGAAGAAAATCAAGTGTTAGTTCTAAGGCAAGCAATTAACACCATAAGTTAAATCTTATTCTCACCAGGGGTCCCTGGAGAGGTGGGGGAAAAGAAGACAGCCCACCAGCTGCTTCTGCAGTTTCGTGGAAAGGCTTCTCCTGCAACATCTCTCAATTTCCAACTCTTTATATATTATTTCTTTAGGGTTTTTTTAAGAAGGTTTGTAAGTTTTGTGTGACTATGTCAATATAGTTTAATTTGGAATAGTTTGACAGGTGTTTATTGTTTCTTGGTGGATAGCTGGCACAAGTCAAAAGTTATCACAGTTCCATCCTGGGCATATTGTTTATTGAAGCATGGTTGAATGTCTCTGCATCCCCCAGGCTTCAGCAGACCAGGTACTTGTCAGGATTTGCAGAACTTTCCATTAGGGACAGCATGACTCTATTATCTGGGAAATGCCAGCTGAATTATCTTCCTCTGTAAATCTTGCTCTGTTTTAACTCTTGTCTTCTCACTATCCCACAATATTACTTAACCAGGCAGATAGTGAAAATGAACTTTATGGTTAGCAGCTCATGACTATTTTCATATCCTTTAAAATGAATCACCTGGAAGTGTGATTCCCTTGGAAGTATGATTTCTTTGGAGACAAGGACTGCATTTAACTAGACGGATCTACACATTTAGAAGTGGCCGAGCCATTTGTCCTATGTTACTTTAATTATGCAGTACATAATAAAAGTAATTTATTATTGGGACGGACACATCACCCTCACTTGAATACAAATCACAGCCACTCCCTAAATCCTTTTTTCTTTTTCATTGCAAGAAAGAGAATGAGAAGACATCTCATTCCGTATCCTATTTACAATAGCAGCCAATACCAAATGCTTAAAAGGGACAAAAAAAAGACCCCTAAATTAAAGACTGGTGAATCTGCTAAAGAGATTTCTGCATAGCCCACATAGTTGGACTAGATGATGTGAGGTTGGACTAGATTATCTTTCAGAATGTGCCTTCTGATCCAAACCTTTCTATGATTCTATGAATATAAGGAAAGATAGTATCTTCAAGCATTATTTCCTTCAAATCTCAAGAGTTTACTTTTCTTCTTAGACCTTTAGACTGTCCCAAAACAATCCAGTACATAAAATTTTACATGTATTCATAGCTCGCTAAGGCTCTATCCACTGGGGGTTTCAGATAACGTAACAGTTTTAACTATTTGAAAGTTTCATAGTTGTACAGTACAAAGGAAAAGGAAAAGCAAAACTAAGATTTAATTGTGTCATTGCCTGAGGCATTAAGGAATTTTGTTAAGGACCAATTCATCATGCTCTAGTGATACAGCCAGGGGATAAGGCTCTGCTTCACTTTGGTGATAAGTCTGTCTTTCTTCTCGTGCTTGACAAGCTTAGAAACAAGTATTAATGCAAAATTTCAGAAGTGTCAGTACAGTTGCTTTGAGATATCAAACATGAAAAATACAGTTTGAGAAGCTTAAAAAAATCAACTGAAGTTTCAGACTAGCTAATCTAAGTGGAGCTGAAACTCATAGAAAGGTTTGCAATGGTCTGGTCAGATCAAAGAAACTCAGCAACTTCTATTCAGTGTTATATTATTTTGTATAAGAAATTGTCAATTTGAATGTATAAACCACAGTCCTCCATGTCTATACTTTCAACTTATAGTCTCAGGAAAACTGTGACAGTTCACATTTACATACATTTTTACTCTGAGTCATTAATAGTTCCCTCTACACAACAATGGTGCTTATGAGGTGATATGCATGCAATGCTTTATGAATACATGCTATTAATATCTAATTATGATGCTACCACAGGTACATTATCAAAATTGCTTTATAATAATCCAAACACGCTGGAAAAATAGCTGCTCTGGAGGATGGGCGGTGTGGCCAGGTAGGCACCAGGCTCTGTTCCCTGGCATACCTCCCTCCCCAGTGGGCTGTGCTGCCTCTGTTCATCTTCCCAGGCAGCTTTTGTTTTGTCCTACACCTCCCATCACCCCACAACAGCCTGCGCAAGTGGGTTGTTAAGAGTCCATTACACATTTTTAGCTAGCCCCCTTTGGAATCTTGAGTGAGCAGATGAAGGAAAGGGGACCTGCTAGACTTCACAGCCTGTTATTTTATTGCTACTTCAATTACTGCTTTTCCTATTCAACTATTGCTTTTTCCTTTGATAAAGTTGGGAAACCAGGGGGAAGTACACATTGTAGGTTTCATTAATTCTTTCCCTTGGGAAAGCTGGATGTCAACTGTTGCTTACATTTCAGGCTGCATTTTCCCTCCAGATACAGCAAGATCCCAATAGGTTTAGGCAACTATCAGAATTGAGCATTTTCACTAGTTTCTGACTCCAAATCTGACTGTTGCAATGTTGTTCCCTTTTAGCTGAGCAGAAACATCTTGTCTTTCCTTCTGAAATATGGCTGGGGTCTGTTACAAACTCAGTGAACTAGAGATGCCTTCCCAAGGAGTATGCACAGTTCTTTTTCTGTTGTTTCTGATGCTGCTGAATAATTCTCCCTGTTTCCCCAGTTTCTTAGCTATGGATGAGTTTCTTGGTGAACAAAAAAATGTGTTGCTGTCTAGAGCCCTGATCCTGCCAGGTGAAAAATGCTCTCAATTCTTAATAAATCATGACTCCAACAAATGCTGAGACTGCCTGTACACTGTAGAACCAGAGATTAGCACATAGCTCCATGTTACTCTCTAGGCAGTACTAGACATGCTGCTGTTTTAAATCCAAAGGCTTTCTGGAGCTGCACCAGTAGCTCCCATAACCTTAGCAGGAGGTTTCATTTTCCTGGTGGAAGTCACTACCTTTATCTTGAAATCAGGCTCCTGGGAGACAGGTGAATTCTTTTCCAGACCTTGCTTGAAAAGACTATTTCAATATTTTACCAAATGACTGTTTAATGTAATGCTCAAACACGTTTAGAAGATAGTTCCCAATGCTATTCCTTCTCTAATAAACATCTGAAATTCCAGCATGGTGTCTTGTGCTCAGCTTTTAACATCTTCCTCTTAAGTTCTTTGAGCACTGCAGGGAAAATAAATGAGCTTCAACTCAAAGCAGCAAGTGCACTTCTGTATGTTTTGCTTAATTAGGAATCAGACGGCATTCTTTGCCAGGAGAGACAGGATGATGAGTGCCCTCCTTGAGAGATCACAGAGAGACCGATGTGGCACCATTTGTGGTAGAAGCAGAACCAGCACATGTTTTTGAATCCTGTTTCCCAGACCAAATACTTAAGTCATGCCAGCAAAGTAGACTCTATAGTAGTATAACACATTGCAACAAAGCTCTTTATGATTTTTATTAAAAATGGAGTGAGATCAGAACTGGACATGTAATTTCTCGAGTTTGTGTCTTCAAATAGTATCCGTATACTTCATGTAGATTATCTGACCCCAGATCTGTTTCTGAGGTGATTAATAAAACGTGAGCACAAGCATTAACTGTTTTCAAAGTGCTCTTCACAATTGTTCATTTGACAAATTTTCTGAGCAAGAGGGTATGAGAACACTTGTGTGTGCTAAAAAATGCCAGAGTTTATGTTATGTTAAACATTCATGTCATAGCACAAAATAATTCATAACATCAACTCATTTTTACTAAGTAAATGCAATCTACTAATATTGTTTTGCAGTAACTATTTCAAATCCCTTTGCTATACTAATACCTGCAAGAATATTTAGAAAAGCAATCACCATTTATAACACATTCAATTTAAGAAGAACAGATGTTTTTAACAGTCTTAGGCAAAATTAATGACGGAGAATTGTGATGTTCTGAGCTTGATACCATGCCAGGCTCAGCACAACCTGATGACTTATGCTGAAAGCAAAATGAGGAACAAAGTCATCCTCCTTTTTTCCCCCTTCCAACAAAATATTTTTGAACTCTTGGGCAGACCACGAGATCCTAGACCAGACACGTGCAAAACTGTTTTGGGGTGTGGTGTTATGTAAGGGGAGTATTGTGGGATTAAGAACACCAAACAGGTTTCTGAACTGTTCTGTGTTGTTTAGCAGCCCATGAAAATCCTCTTTGCACAGGATTGGCAGGATGACAATTCCAGCTCAGAGAGTCCTGGAGCCAGTGTCTAACCTTTCCCGCTGAAGAGATTGGAATTATGATAGTACCAAGGGAAAGAGGAGGCCAGCAAAAAGCAAGACAGTGAAGTCCTGAAACACATATCTGATTTAAAACTGAGAAGTGCATTTGTCTAGAAATAACAATAATAACAACAACAATGGGACTTGAACTCCACTACTAGAATTATACAGAACTGAATAAAATGGCTATGGTATCAAAGGTACCATGTAGGAATAAGCCTCATCACTTCCATGCTCTGAACACAAATTAATATTTCCTGTACTGTTGTCATTACAAATCTCTTTTTGGTTTGAGGTATTACTTTCCCAAGCTCAGATACATTCTTAATTAAAATCAGGTAGAGAAAGCTCCAAGGGAAGCCTGTAATAAAGACCCAGAAGAAATTATAAAGGCTTCAATAAATGTAACATTGAAGATTTTTCCAGTAGGTTTAGTTTAAAGGACTGATCATTGTTAAAGACAGAAGACTGTAGCTTAAGCCTTTTAGTCTTAAAAAAATGAATATCTTCACAGCTTTACTCCAGACTTAACTTGGCTTTACTGGCCTTACTTCAGCCAAATTACCAGTTATGTTTAAATTTAAATAATTTACATTTAAATTAATCATCCTTATAGATTGGTCCCTACCCACTGTAGAATTTTGTCAGATGTCTTGTAACTGCAGCTACAACATGCTGCAGGTCAGTAAATACTCAGTATCATAATTTTTAACTGGTTTTATGACTTTAATCTGTGAGGCCAATCCTCACTGCACTGGTTTGTGAGAAGTAACTGAGGAGTCTTTTATTTATATGTGTTCTTAGTGCTTGACCATTCATAGTGCCAAATGTCATCAGCTCCCAGGGAAGTCCAGTTGAATTGAGGCACTCTGCGCCCTTCAAGACCAGCTCCTAAATTGAATTATTAACTATGCAGTCATAGAATACCTTAGTTTACTACCTGAAACAAGCTTCAGGAACAATACTTTGCTAGAATCAGCATTTCAGCCCAGAAAGTTTTAAGAAATCATCCATCAGGACACAAACCCTTGGGGCTGCTGACCTGGCTGGCTCTTACTGCTGCTCAGCCCTTTGCTCTCTTGCTCAGCACTAACTAGCTAAAGCCTTCTAGGGTCAGCAGCTGCCATTACCTTCAAGGTTAATAGCCTTAAATGGCTTCTGAAATATAAAAAGGCTGTCAGCCTTTGTCTTCCCATGCAACTGTAATGCAACAGTTCTTGCCATAGCAGTTATGAATGGATCAAACATGATTTTTCTCACAGTTCTTGCCATAGCAGTTATGAATGGATCAAACATGATTTTTCTCAACATTGTTTTCAAGTGCTCTTGAACACTTGCCAGCAAAGAAAAGAAATGGAGAAGGAAAAAACTTTGCAAGAATTCAGTGATGAATAGGAGGAAAATATGGAAATGGTATTTATTTAGGTTCAGAGAAAAGTAAGTGGCTATAATTTTGCTAAACTGGTGAACAATTAATGAAGTTAATTCAGTCATAATATCCTCATGGTTGGGAAGCCTGTGACGCTGAGTTGATAGCTTAACAGTAAGATATTAATCTTGATAAAACATATAATAATGTACATTTTTTTCTTCATGGCTTCCGCTTCCAATTCATATGTGGACTGTGAATGGACCAGACCTTAATCACATAGAAGAGAGGGAATGATGCCAGTGATGCCTTGCAGTTTTTCTCTCCTATTTTTGGGGTTTTAGCCTGACTATATAGTTTCACTCATAAGCTTTTTGTAAGGCCTTTCCCATGGTTTGCAAATATATGTTTAACACTCTTTCTGAGATGAAACAAGGTAGCAAGGACAAGAGTCTTACTTCCTTGGGCTGTGTGGAGTTTACTGTTGTTGCCTAAATGTGAGTGCCATTCAAGATATCCCAGGGGTATTTGAGACATCCACATGAGCCTGTAGATATTACACAGGAGCTAAGAAATATTTAAAGAGAGAGTTTACTGCCAGACATCTGTCTGACATATTTAGATTTTACTATAAGACTGCAGGCTGAAAGAGATGGGCTGGGATGAAGCTGGCCTCAGCCAAAAGCACATAATTTTGGATAATAAAATGACTCAGGTATGCAGCAACTGTCAACTCCTGGGTCTCCCTATTTCTTCTAGTATTTATTTCCAAATGCTAATTTTATTACTCCAAGAAACTGAAATATGTGTATGAGAGAAAATATAACCAATGGCAAGGGAAGATTTTTTGCTACTGCAGTTATATGTCCCCTGTGCTGTATGCCTTGATGTTCTACCATACCAGCTGTGATGTTTTGAGAGCAGCTGGCTTCCACACCCCCATCCAGCCACTACCTCACTCTTCCTCCTCAGCAGGACAGAGAGAGAAAATATGATGGAAAAGCTTGTTACGATCACAGCAAAACAGACTCAACTTGGGAAAGATTAATTTAGTTTATTGCTATTTAGAAATAGAGTAATGAGATACAAAGACAAAATTAAGCCCACCTTTCTCCACTTTCCCCTTTTCCCAGGCTCAACTTTCCTCCTTTGTTCAAGACTCTTCCTCTTCCTACTCACTACAAGTGGCACAGGGTTTCAGGGAATGGGGTTTGCAGGCAGGTTATAGCACTGTCTCTGCTGCCCCTTCCTCCTCACAACCTTCCCTGGCTCTAGCATGGGGAAGGCAGTCCTTCATGAACCGCTCCAGAGTGGGAGCAGGAGTAACCTCTGTGCCTAAAGGGTTGTTTCTCTCATGTTTTTGTCACTCCCTTCTCACAGCTGCTGTGCAGTGGTTTTTACCTTTCCTCAAATGTTTTCACAGAAGTGCCACCAGCCTGACCGGTAGGCTGAGCTTTGTGGAGCCATAGGTCTGTTTTGGAGTCAGCTGGAACCAGTTCTGCCTGGCGTGGGCTAGCCCCTGGTCACTTCTCACAGATACCATCCCTGCAGTCACTTTTGCCCCCCACTAACATTGCCATGAAAAGCTGCTTCATCAGCATACCACTTAAGGAGCCCCAGTGCTGTGTGTAAACCATGAGATAAGGATATGATTGAGGCAAGCTAGTCAGGATTATAGTGACAGTATCTGCTTTGCTCGAAGTTCCAAAGAAAAACACAGGCATACCAAAAGCACCCAACATGCAACAGAAAATCAGAAAGGAGATTCATTTCAGGTCCCTGAATCACTGAATTTCTTTCCAAATTTTCAGGTAATGCTGGAAAAAAACATATTTGGAAATATTGTCAAACTGAGGAAATTTCCCTTAAATGATAATGACTGGTTTGGACCCCTGTGTAATGAAAACTTGAACAAGTACAATTATCAAAAGCATTTGTTACTCTATTAACCTCCCGTTTTACCTCTAAAATGTTAGGTGATAACTTATATATTTTCTCAATTATATATCTGTCTTTATCTCCTCATTGACCACATCCACTATGACTTGTGAAGGTGTCAAAAGAAAACTGTTGTCCAGAAGAAATTAGGGAAGTAATTCAAAAGTAAAGTTCTTCACTTATTTTGATCCTCATCCAGCTATTAAAACAAGCTTAATATAAATCATTGTGGTTCAGATGACAATTTTTGTCTGGCTGAAGGAGTCACTTTACAATTAAACTCACAGCTGGTTGCTCCAGCAGATCCTTGAAGTCTTCTGGCTGTACACTGGTTCCTCTCCAATTTCTTGTCTCTGTGATGCATAAAGCTGCTGAGTAGTGCAAAGGAGAGACAAAGTTCCCTGCCTTATTTCTTTGTGTTGTCCCACTTCTTTTACAGAACGACAAACACTAAAAAAATTGCATCTGCCAGTAGAAACATGTTAAAGTAGTCTTTGATCTCAAAGTGTAAAACCAGGTTTGAAGTTTTCTGTCATTCAGAGCAATTACAAGTATCTGTCATCATTAGCACAATGATAATAGGAGCTCAATTATCTCAACACTTCTGCTGAATGGGAGGAGAATTAGGCGATGTGTTCAGAAGTTGCTGGCAGAGATGTTCACTTAGGCCACTGTGGTGGTTTTACCACA
>VYZS01000865.1:687-18456 GCA_013400695.1 Neodrepanis coruscans | reverse complement strand
AAAAAAAAGAAAAAATATAAAACATTAGGCCATTAAATTATTTTTGTTTTGTTTTACCCATTTTCAAAGCAGACTACACTTGGTGTGAAAAAGAAACCTTGTCTTATGAAAGAGCAGCTTGCCTTCTTCTAACATAAAGTTTTTTTATTCATTTTAAAACAAGATTCAGAGACGGGAGAAAAAATGCCTCAGGACTAGTGAGTGCAATATAAGGATATGATAGGTCCACGGTAGGACCTCTAGTGCAGATTCCAAAACCTTTACCAAGAAACCCAAATAGCTATAGCAGTCTTCTGTAACATGAGAGACTGAATATTTAAAACTGGGATACTAACCCTAAATTAACAGATAATTTTTGTGTCTATATTTCTAGTACAGGGCTGTTACACTTCCTTTTGCTGTTTTGTTATTTCTATTTATTTTGTGCAATTGTTATGTAATACATATCAGACCTCTGTTGTCTCAAATGGTTATTATACTTAAAACCATATTACTTATATCTGTGTTTTGAATACTTCTAAAAAAACCACTGGAAAAAGTCCCAAGTGTTTGATGAGAAAGTATCTTTAAAAGAATGGAATCGTTAGATCACACTAGGACATCAAACTTTGTGTTGTTATGTTTGAGTTTTTTTTTAATATGGTTTTTAAATTAGTAATTGTCTAGTTCAGTAATTCCAGCTACTGTAAAATATACTGTGTCTGTTTTTGTGCATCTTAAATTTCTGGTAAATATGCTACATGTTTGGAACACATATTATTTGCAATGATTTTTTTCCATGCAAAATTAAGATTAGAGTGTATTGAATTTTATTTTGATCTAATTCAATTGCATCATTAAATGCATTGCTGTTTTTTGTATCCTGTAATCACTGTAGTGGGAATTGATTGTATTTCTGATTCGAGAAGGCAATGTTTTATGGAAGTTGGACCCCACTGAGAGTATTTTAAATCATTAGATTGTAGCTAAAAAGAGAATGTAGATAGGTACGTGCTGATGCTATATCAACTTCTGTCTCTATTGAAATGAAAGTAATTAGCCTAGTCAGTAAATGGTTTGAATGAAAATTGTGCTAACTCCTCATGTAATATTGCCAGTTTGAACTAAGGAGTTGTTTTCCTTGATCTTTCTGTGTTTCTTCTGAGGAGAGGTTCATCCTTGGATGAAATCAGCAGACCTTATCAAAGCATAAGATTACAGTGCTGATGACAAGCGAACATGGATTTTTTTTTCTAATAGACTTAAGTGAAGTTGAGGTGGATAATGGTATCTAGGATTTTAAAATTCTGCTGATCTGTTGTGAGTTTGAAAAACATGCAGACTTTGCAGGCAGCTTAAAATGTTTGCTAAAGACTAGGTTTTAGTTTAAGAAACAAAAACTAGAAATTGCAAAAGTAGTGTTTAAATGTCTTACATGCAGCAACTAGTTCAGAAATATTTGCTTTTCTTAAAACAAAACCAAACAGACAAAAAGAACCCTTCTAAGTAGGGCAAAACCTTGTCTTTTTCTCTACTGCTTTTCTCTTGCTTCTCTTTTCAGTTCATTTCTTGGAAAAACTGAAAACAGGGATACAACAGCTGGAGTTGTCAGTGAGCAGTGGATTGAGCAGGAGGAATTGATATTTCTTTTCTAAGCAGGAATTTAAGGAAAGAGTAGAAACTGTTTCTTCCTTATATAACACTTGAGGAAAAAAGAATTGAGAAGCCCTGCTTTTCTCTTAAAACTTGTATGGAATAAAGGAGCAATGTACAAGCTTAAAATTTATCATGCTTCTGTTATCTTGGAGCTGCTACAGATTGTAAAGAAGAGATTCAAGGAAAAATATCCTGGTGAGTATTTAAGTAGGGAGAAATGTGTTTTTAATTTTCTTCTGTGGGGTTCCTATAGATAATAGGCATCTTCCGTGTTTTATATCAAGTTCTGTTACGTAGATTCAATCTTTTGTGTAGGAGATTTTGGGAGAAGTTGACAGGGGTTTATGTGAAGTGGTAATGTTATTGTGTTAATTTTAAAATTCAGACTTTATAATGTAAAAGAAATGTTGAAATATGAAAGAAGAGAAGAAATATGCAACTAGATTGAGAACAGACAGTAGGAGAAGGAGGAGGGAGAAAGTGTGTACAGTGCGAAAACATACTTCTAAATGCATTAAATTATGGTAGGACAAGACCTGTTTTAGAAAAACAAGTATGAAACAGACAAATCTCATAATAAATCATTAAGACTGTAATAAGAGTTTAATTAAAATGCATACTTACTCTAAAGGTACTTTAAATAAAAAAGCTGGCTATTTCCTACAGATACAGTACAAAAATATTGCATAGAATTGTTGTTGTGTTAAAATAGAAATTTTCTACTGAAACTTTCTTCAGTGGGAAATACTGATTTTTGACAGAAGCAGTCATCCAGTGATGTGTGGAGAGACTGAAGTTCAAGACCCTCTGTTGGGAATGAGAGAATATTCCAGTTACGATGAGAATTCTGCAGTGAAAATATTTGACTTATTAAAAAAAATAATGATTCAAATAAATAAATGCAGATTAGACAAGTAATTTTAGTCTATCTTTTCTATATTTTCTCTAAATGGCTTGTATATCGTTGGTACAGTCAGGCTCTTTTCAGATCAGACATTATTTAGTCATACATCCACTAACTGAAGCAGGGCCAGGAGAAAGTAAATAATTCTATTCAATTCTATTAATTAATCTGTTCAATGATGAGGGCATTTACTTGGGGTGTCAAGAACTAAGAATTTCCATTTTTGGTTTCATAATGGCAGTCGAGGGGCTCCCATATTCCCTGCGTTAGAGAAGGAGAAGCTAAAGTCGATGTACTAATGCAGAGTTACACCTTACCTTGGTTTGGACATTGTGAAGAATTGTAGAGTACTTTTGTCTTTGGTACCGCTCCTCTAGGGATGAAAGAGGACATCAGCTTACTGCACAAGTAAAAAGAAATAGTTGGATGTTTTCTTTGCCTTTCAAAATACGGTACATACATTACCATAATAACTGTAGTCCCAGGGATGCTAATAAAATTTAAACCACAACAACTGTCACTTACTGATTTTTTAAAAAATGAAATTTTAAAAACCATCCAAACATTGTTACATAATTTAAAATTCAGGTATTAAGATACCTTAAATATTTTTATTATTATTTAAAGGAGAATTAATATTTGACATAGACTGGGAAAACAGTTTTGTCAAAGAGCCTGGACGAGTTTTTCAGAAGAAATGCAGCAGCCCTTAAAAATCTGACTTTGCATAAACAAACAAAAAAAAGGTCTGTGTGAGATTGTTATTTTGCTGTGGAAATACTTCTTGAGGGACTGATAAAACATGATTTTCAGATTCAGTTTTCTGTTGTTTATCTTACTCTTCATTCTTTTTACAATTTCTGCTCTTAAAAGATTTTTGATCATAATATTGGATCTATTCACTTATATTGGTATCATATATTTGTACAAAACTGTGAGGTTGGTAGTATTTTCTAAGAATTGGGGAAAGTTATTACTTTCCTCAGCATGTAGTAAAGATGTCATTAGTTTTGTAAATCAGTTGAATGAAACAACAAAATGGTTCAGTATAACAGCAGTGAGTTTTCCCACTATAACTTTTGTGTGATTTAGTAGGCTTAATGGTTAGTAACTAGTATTGTAACACATACTATTTTGTCGTTGTATTTTGTAAAAATCAGACAGTTTCAACCGTGAATATGTACATATAGTTGCCCAGAAATTATGCCTTGTTTAAACTATATTAACAAAAATTCTTGCTAAAAAACCTTAGAATCTCACTTCTAAGCATAGAATATCTTGTTCCTCTTTGTTCTGTCTTACAGTATATGCATGCTTAGCATAGTTTCAATAAGATGGGTATGTGGCACTTTCTGGAAAAAAAATAGCTGACATTTCACCGGATGACCTTTTGAGATCTTTCTAAAAAGATAAATACAATTTGCAGTGTATTATAAATAATTTGTCACATATATTTGGCTTAAGATCCACCATAGTCTAGAAAGAAAATTGAAAAAGGAGTATTGTTTCAAAAACATTTTATGAGAAATTGGTAATTTCTCAAATACTGATCAGCAAGCAGATAGGAGGAAAATTTTCATGATTGACACCAATATTCCTTGATCACAAAATACGTAGTAATACCTGATAAACTGTATAGGAGTTAAAATATTAAGTCAGAAATTCAAGAAAAGTTTAAAAGCTTAGGCTAGTATTGGACTGACAGGATATGTAAGCCCACACCAGCCCCCATGCCAGCAGAAGAAAACAATGAGATGACAGCTCTACTGTTTGGAGAGAGGTTGCTAACGACAGCTTATTCCTTTATGATTTCAACTGTTGACAGAAGACTGGTCTGCTTGTTGCATCATGGCAGATGTATCATTACCTTCTGGCCCTGTCATGACTGAACTGGAAAAAAAAAAACCTGCTTGCAATTCTGAAAATCCCTTTGGAATTAGTGCATCTTTCCAAGATACATGTTACCATTGTTGTATTGTCTGTGTTACATTCGTACAGTACTTAGTGATACATAATTTGATAGAGATATTTACAGATTTTTCTTCCTTTATTCTGGTATCTGCCATGTTTTAGAACCCTGTACCACCTTGTGCTAGTTTGCTCTGACTTTATAATTGACTGAAGAAAATCTCTGTTCAAAATAAAGATGTGGATAAATGTGGCTGGAAAATACTTTTTTCCTCTTCACAAACCATTTCAACAGTTTTTAACTGGCTAAGTATGGAGTTAAGAACATACAGTGAATATTCAAAATAGCCACCATCATTTAAAACAAAAAGTTTAATATGAGTTTAAATAGCCTTTTTAGCATATGTATATTAGGATTCTCCTTTTCCACCACACCACCCTTTCCCCTGCTTCAGCTTGTTGGATACCCAACAGTGACTCTTCAGACTTAAAAAAGAGTAAGAAGGGGAGGTGGATTTTTGAAAGTATGTCAAAACCCTTGGGGTTTGGGTATGATTGGAATTTCAATAGAGGTTGAGATAAGTTTAAATGCATTGAAGGAGAACATAAAAATCTTACGTAATTTCTGTCATGTTGTTCTTTTTTTAGTCACTCTGATGTCTTTTTCAAATCTGCTTTTCTCTCAAGCTTTGTGGTACTATATCCAAGATCTGGGCTTTTTCCCCTTTGTATTTCATTTTAACTGCTGATCCCTTTTCTGTGGTGCTTCTGCCTTTAATATCAGCTGAAGCAGTCTGAATTGCTGAATCAAAGCCATTTTTGGAGAGAGACACTGTTTAAGATTGTGCAGGGTGAGATTCTCTGGGTAGAAGGTAACACTTCCTGCAGTTATAATCAATGCACTTGACACTTTCAAAGGCAGGAGAAGCCATGACTTGCTCAGGGGTTAAATGCCATCAATAAGATGGAATAATTAGTTGAAGATACTTGAGTACCCTAGGTTTGAAAAGAAAATATTAGAGATAGGTCATGTTTGCACTTCTAGGGTATTTCCTTCCCTTTAGTTTTTTAAAATACGAGCTTTTGTTTAAATGTGTACAGTATTACATAATCAGTGTTTCAAAAATAATGTTATCTAATTAAGACAATGTGTAACTTTGTAGTCTTATTGTTTGTGTACTCTAGTAATTTTAAAAATGGAGATTAAATTTTATGTATAAATAAAACTTTAGATTTGCTAGCTTTCTTATTTCCTACCTGCATGTTTATTCTGAGGGTAGGCATTTTAGCTAACAGAAAACATGTGCAACTTGGAACCTTACTAAATAAGGTTGAATTATAATATGCATTAACTAATTTTAAAATTTAGGTCTAAAGTGTATTATATGAACATTCATTACATAGAGTCATTGTTTTCAATAGAGATTAAGTGGTTTAATGTGAAATTAAATTCATCTTTCATTGCATTATTTATGTTTGATAACTTCTGGGTTTATGAGGAATTTATTGGGGAATTTATTATTTTTAGCTTTATTATTTTAATTATTATTTTATTGTGGTTTTTTAATTATTATTTTGGTTTATGATTTTTTATTAAAGCAGCTATTTTGAAAGGCAAAACCTGACTAAAAATAGTGCTTTCATACACAGTATATTACATGCCTACCATACTAAATATCAATCAATAATGTTTGAATGGTTTTAGAATAAATATTCTTAGTATTCCTTAATTATTTACTCATTTGAACTTTTAATTTTTTAAGGAAATAGAGTTACAGACAGCACTTTGTAACAGTGTAAATTAGCCATAGCAAATAGCTAACTAGTGTTTGTCAGAAGTACAACACTGTGTTTTCTAGTAAGTTACATTGAAATGAGCTTGGTAGGACCACAGTATGATGAGTTTATCTGGTTTGGAGTATTCTGGATACAGATACGGTTTAAAATTTTAGCAAGAATGTATAGACGTCTCAGGTCCAGCAAGGTTCTACTGTTTCTGCATGCAGTTTTGTGGATCTGCCTGTTGCAAGTTGACTGTGGAACCGTGACTTACTAATTGCTCAAAAATTGCAATGAGGCATTTTCTGTATTGGTATGGATCAGCAGTTTATTGTTTATTTTAGATTTGTGATACATGTATCATTTGTAAGATCAATGCGTTAATACATACTAGTATGATCGTAATTGGGTAGTTATTTGTGGCTTAGATTTTGCTCTATACAGGCCATTCTGCAAGAATCTTGTTTAGAAGCAAATGAAATTGTAATCCAGTATTGTTTTAATGGATAGAATTGAATTTGTGAAAGTGTCATAGCTTTGTGGTTATTTATCTCTGTGTACAGTACATATGTGTAACATTTTACTTTAGCTGATTTGGTAAAGCCCTTGTATTTCTTATTTCAATGTTGCAGCATCCAGCAATGTTGTGGTAGGATAGCACCTGAGCTCACAGAATGCACATTGCCTTCACAAAGTGATATAGGAATAGGATGGAAACTTTGATGGATTATACATTTTCATGTATAATAAACTCTGTTTATAAGTAGACTTATCTGATCATGGAATAAATATTTTTAAATATTTTTTGCCAGGCGTGACTGGTGGAGCAGTGAAGGGCAGTGGCCCCTACTAGTCCCGCTGGGGCCAGGGTGCAAGGCGGCACTGCTGGCTCCCCTGGTGCCTCTTCCCTGCACCAGGCATGGGGCTGCCCCTCCCTGGGCGCCGGGCGTGGCTGATGGTGCAGCGCAGAGCGGTGGCCGCGGGTGTCCCCGTGCCGGCGCTGCCTCAGTGGTGCTGTGCAGAGCTGGCTGCTGCTCAAAGTACTGGGTTGGCTGCTGCTGGTGGCTGGTATTGCGCAGCACTGGTAGCGGGCATGTGGTGAGCTGGGCTGCCCCGGTGACAGCTGCGGCTGGCTTGCAGGGCAAGACCAGTCACCAGGCCGGTGTTAGTGTGCGGAGTGGACCCATGGTGGCAGAGTGTGGTGCTGCTGGTGGCCCCAGGGCGCCCCACGGTGTTGGCAGGGCAGCGGTGGCGGCCCCTCCTCCCAGCATACTGCAGCCACGAGGCATTTTGGCGGGAATGCTGCCATGTTGCCTCATGGTGATGGGGAGTGGGCGGTGCCCAGCACCATCATCCAGTGAGGAGGTGGCCTGCCCCAGAAGGGTGCCCAGAGAAAACGTGAGAATGAGCACCCTATAAAGGCAACAGGTATGGAAGTCCTGTCTCTTTTGCTGCTTGGCTTTTGTGCCAGCTCCATCTCAGCTCTGCTCCCTTGCTCTCTTGTCTGTCTCCCTCGGCTGGGGCAGCAGTGCAGCTGGATTGACAGTGGAGGCAGTGCAGTGCTGAGGACCACGCGGCTTCAAGCAGTGGTATCTCTTTGTCTTGGGGCCCCCCGGAGTTTCCTCTCACTCTCTTTAANCCAGGGTGCAAGGCGGCACTGCTGGCTCCCCTGGTGCCTCTTCCCTGCACCAGGCATGGGGCTGCCCCTCCCTGGGCGCCGGGCGTGGCTGATGGTGCAGCGCAGAGCGGTGGCCGCGGGTGTCCCCGTGCCGGCGCTGCCTCAGTGGTGCTGTGCAGAGCTGGCTGCTGCTCAAAGTACTGGGTTGGCTGCTGCTGGTGGCTGGTATTGCGCAGCACTGGTAGCGGGCATGTGGTGAGCTGGGCTGCCCCGGTGACAGCTGCGGCTGGCTTGCAGGGCAAGACCAGTCACCAGGCCGGTGTTAGTGTGCGGAGTGGACCCATGGTGGCAGAGTGTGGTGCTGCTGGTGGCCCCAGGGCGCCCCACGGTGTTGGCAGGGCAGCGGTGGCGGCCCCTCCTCCCAGCATACTGCAGCCACGAGGCATTTTGGCGGGAATGCTGCCATGTTGCCTCATGGTGATGGGGAGTGGGCGGTGCCCAGCACCATCATCCAGTGAGGAGGTGGCCTGCCCCAGAAGGGTGCCCAGAGAAAACGTGAGAATGAGCACCCTATAAAGGCAACAGGTATGGAAGTCCTGTCTCTTTTGCTGCTTGGCTTTTGTGCCAGCTCCATCTCAGCTCTGCTCCCTTGCTCTCTTGTCTGTCTCCCTCGGCTGGGGCAGCAGTGCAGCTGGATTGACAGTGGAGGCAGTGCAGTGCTGAGGACCACGCGGCTTCAAGCAGTGGTATCTCTTTGTCTTGGGGCCCCCCGGAGTTTCCTCTCACTCTCTTTAATTTCCAGCAGCTCTGGAGTGGGATCAGCACCATCCATGGGCCAGCCTCCCTTCCTTCCCTTGCTCCAGCAGCCCAGCAGCCTAGTTTGTTTCTTTGCATTTTATTGTCAGGTTTACTGTTTGTTAAATAAATTCTTTTGGTTGTTGTTTCTCTATTCCATCTCTCGTCACTTGATAACATCTCCTAGCATCCAAACCAGAACAACAATCTTTTAAATATCTCCAGGGATGATGACACCGCCATTGTCCTGGCCAGCCTTTGCCAGGGTTTTACAGCCCTTCTGTGAAGAAATTTTTTGCAATATGCAATCTAAACTGTCTGTGGCACAATTTGAGGCCATTTCTTCTCATCTGATCACTTATTGCTTGGGAGAAGAGACCAACCTCCACCTGGCTACAGCCTACTTTCGGGTAGTTGTAGAGAGTGATACCTTGTCCCCTGAGCCTCCTTCAACCAGGCTGAACACACCCAACTCCCTCAGCTGCTTATACTGCTTGTGCTCCAGATCCTTCTCCAGCTTCATTGCCCTCTTCTGTACATGCTCCAGCAATATACACCCAGACTTTTTGAAATTTAATTTTAAGAGAAATAGTCTTTACTTTAGAAAATTGCTTTCATATAGTATAAGTTGATCTGTTGATTGTTCATTGGTTGACATATTAAGAAAGTTGGTGGCCAGCACCTTTGTTCTATTCATTGAGGAATACATTAATTCAGGAATGAAAAATATTCATGCATCCTTTAAAGAAATTGAGTCACTATTGTTTAAAAATATTTAATATCTATTTAAAAATGTTGAAGTTGTCTTTTTTCTTATTTATGTACAAATGGCTGATCTGTTGCCTAGCTGATCTTAATGCATCATAATGTGTAAATTGTATTCATTATAATGTATATGATAATATTACATGTGTGTCAGTATAGGTATGGTACATGTATATGCTCAATATTACACTAAATTGCCAATACCCTGTTGATTTCTTAGTGACTCAGAAGACTTAATTCGATAGGGAGATAAGTGCATCCTTATTCATGTCATGAAATGCGTATTTGAATGAAATTATCCTTTGCTTACTGTGCACTTATCTCGAAAATACTAACTTTAATCCATAGGAATTCAAATGAAAAATTGGTATGCTTCATCCTGAAGTAGTTTAGTATTGTTCTAATAATGCACATTGCTGCTTCAGCTAATAAGAAAATGGATAGGGCAAAGACTTTGTTATGCAAATTTGCTCAGGATGGTAACCTTTTGAAAATAAAGAGATCTTTGGAATTATATATGTCACTTTTGATCAAAAACTTTTAAAAGTTTAATATTTCTGTTAGAACAAACTAAAACTGTAGGTAATTGTCCTTTTTTTCCTCTGAAATGAACAAATTATAACATCAAAAAAACCTGAGAGTGAGGTATGTAGTAGGTCATTTGCTGCTGCAGGCATTTTTCTCTCCCTTCAGGATGTGCTTGTTTAGTTTCTCTCACTTTGTGCCTGTGGCATTCTGTGGTGAAATTCAGACATGTTCTTCCCCTTCAAGTAATCTCTAGGGTGGTAGATAACTTATACAAAATTAATAAATGGTGTTGCTTTTCTTATTATCACCCATCCCATGCAATTTGCTTTGTGTTCTCTCCTCAGAAGAGTTGAGTTGCACAGAATGTGTTTTTAAAAAAGGTATGCTTTTGCATAGATTTAAGCAGGGTAATTACATATAATTAAGGGGTGAAATACATCATTAAGAAAATGGAGTTTCTTGATTTTCAGTGATTTCTTTAGAGAAATAAAAGGAATGGTGAAAAACCCTGGATTCACCTTTTTAAACCTAGAAGTTATTAAGAGTTTTTAAGTATATCAAAGTATGGGTGATTTTTTTTTTTTTCTCTTAACTCCTTTCATCTCAGCAACATTTAAGGAGTAAACTTGTTTTGAGGCTAAACTGGATGATTATTTTTGAGGAGGGCCATGTGTACCATCTTGCTTATTCACAGCCATTTGTTGTAGCATATTGCAGTGCTAGTCCTCTTAGGAAAAGGAGATATTGGCACAGATAGCTTAACCTTTTGTATTGTGTGCTTCATGCAGCCTCCGTCTCTGTCATGCCGAAGGCAACGGAACTTCAGATTGCTTTGGAGAGTAGAACAGATAATGAAGCTTGGATGTAAATGATTTCTTGTAAATAAGGAAAAACAATTCTTTCCCCCTATTTTGGTAATGGTTAATTTTAATTGTTCTTTTCACTGTGAAAGACAAAGTTGCACTTAATAGTGCCATGGTCTTAGACTGCTGCTTTCTTTTGAGTACTTAATCCAAAATAATGTGTTTGTATTAAATATTTTCATTTATTGTAAAGTTCTTTTCCTAGGAGTTTACCACTGCCATTTTAAGCTTTGCTTACGAACAAAAATACTTAGCTAGTAAGTAAATGTTTTTACTCTAAAAATATTTTGAAAAATATAGGCAGAAAACGTTGATGGTGCTTCAGTGCACAGAAATTTGTTTCTGCTGACCCTCTGTCACTGAGCCTGTTTTGAATCCCAACTCTTCCTCCAGCATTAGGAGTAATGTGATTGAGTCTTCTGGAATGAGTGCCTACATACTAACAGGAGGCTTTTCCATGAAGTACAGAAGCTACTCATGTGGAATATGCACCTTCCAAATAACACATAGTTGAGATCAGATACAGTGTTTTCAAGACCTGAAAGCCCTAGTTCATGAACAATGATACTGAATTTAGGACTGTCTGAGTGCTAATATTCAAATGATACCAGCTGATAATAAAAATAAGTGATTCTGAGATTCCATTCTAATGATACAGGGTTTTTACAGTCAAATACTGAAAACAGTTATTTCTAACAAATTATTAAAATAGTATTTGTTAATACCTCATGCTGAATCAAACATT
Organism: Neodrepanis coruscans; assembly: GCA_013400695.1. NCBI lineage: Eukaryota > Metazoa > Chordata > Aves > Passeriformes > Philepittidae > Neodrepanis > Neodrepanis coruscans. Next base: position 6,916 of record VYZS01000865.1, on the reverse strand, counting down.
TACTGGCTTTGATTATATAAGCATTATCAAAAGAGTGTCATTAATTTGATATTTATTGTATTTATATTCAACATGATGTTAGATCAGTATTTCTTTTTACCTCATTTTGAAACAGATCCATTCTTAAAATAAAAAAACCTAGCTATTTTTGATTCAGATTAATCCTGCTAACCCGTATGTCCACCTTCTCTGCATGTGTTGTCCTGTGAGATTTTCTGCACATTTAATTTATTTCTTCTAAATGTAGTTTCATGCAGGTGTGAAGCATTTCAGGACAGGAGAGTAGCGGGATCTTTAAATAAAACGTGCGTGAAACTGACTGAACTGTTCAAATACTTTCCATCTCAGATAAATAAGAAATGCTTTAATATTTTCTTGGTGGTAATGAAGCCCTCACATATACCTGTATATGTTTCAAGGTTTTACGGGGCAATTTATTTAGCATTTGGCAAGAACTCCAATATGAAATCAACTGTAAGCACCAAAGACAATCAAAATAAGTGTTTGCTACTTTGACTTCTTGCAAATTCCATGTAGTTGTTTTTTTTTTTTAGAGGTTACTTGAAAATGTAACCAACAGTATTTTTACCCTATTTCTACTTCCTTATGGTAGTAGTTTCATAGTGTGATCATTTTACATTTGCAGCTAGGCAAGTACTTCTTAAGCAATTTCTTTTCTTCCAGTTTACATATTTCGATCTAAAAGTGCTTTCTGAAGTTCCTCAATGTTTGTATATATGTGTAGGAGGTGCATCTTATTTGTCTAGTTGGTTGTAACTTTTCAAGTTTATAAATGTTAATATGAGATGTGGGGCATTCAGGTAAAATAAGAGTTAATTTCTTATGTCTTTTGTGTTTGGAAGCTGAGTGTGACTTCTTTTATTTTGGAAATGCTGATTATATTTTACAGCATGGAAAAAATGTTACTGTTTCTTTTGAACCCGGTCATTTATGAGATTGTTATGATCCGGTTATGAAAATTACTAGAAACATCTCTCCCCAGACTAAGGTGCAAACGAGACCATATGCCAAAGTCAGTAGTATGGATTTTATTTAACAGTAAATGTGAGGTGCAGAGAGAGAGAGAAAGAAATAGGAAAAGTGGGATAGGGGGAGAGGAGGGAAGAGAGTGAATAAGAGAGAGAGTTTAATAGAAAAAATATCACCACTCTATGAAACCCATGGTGTCCTGTGGGTCTTCTCTAGTCTTCTTGGTGGTGGGAGTCCCAAAAACATGGAGTCCAATGGATTAATACACATTCAAGAGATGTCAAGCACCTCCCCTGGGGGGCGGGGGGAAGCTTTGCAGTCTCTTTTGACAGGCTCTAGAATTGTTGCCTCACTTGGATCATGTGCAGTCCTCTGGTGGTGGAAAGCCTCAGGAATGAGTCATGGTGGGTCTTTGGGGGTATTGATGGTTTATGACCCCTTCTCATCTGCCTCTCCTATGAATGTCCTGTGTGTATGTGGTTACATTGCCTTTGTAGATTAACTAGTGCAGTGTTTATGCATATTCTGAGCTGCTAATTAAATAGCATTAATATTATTTATTTTAACTAGAATATTTGGTCTTGAGGATGCTCTGGCTTTTGATACTACTGACTGGTCTTACAAAGTGGATTATGAAATAGCAGTAGGTTTTTAAACACTTCTCATTGTAGGCATTTTCTCAGCTGGTTTCTGAAGTGCATATACATTTTCATTGCTTGTAGTAGAAAGTATTATCTGTCTCAGTTCTGCTTAAAACTTGCATGGGGGATGTTTGGTGTGTGAGTATCTATAAAATCAGTGTTTTTGATTGAGAATAAAGTTGGAGCATCATTGCCAAGAAGTAACTGGCCAGTTTGTGGATGTATAATCTCTCATACTTTTGTTTCTGGACAGTCTGTTGGTTTAGAGTAAACCCCCCGAGTTTCTATCTTCCATTCTGTTTAGCCAATTTCCTGACCTTTGTTTTGTGTTCTAATAGTGACATCCAAATGATTATTTAGCTTCCCTACTACTCTTCTTTCCTATCCTCTGGAGTTTGTATCAAATGGGTTTCTTCTGCGATGTATTTTTTGGTGTACAGGGGGCTAATTGATTAGTCAGCAATACAGTCTCCATTTTTTTAATTCACATGAATTTAGCAAGCACTAACCTTCATCTACATAGCCAGCACTTACTTCATTAAGTCAGATTTTAAGAACCTTATTTAAAAAACAAAGAGCACTAGAATGTTCCGTAGCAAAGTTTGCTAGATTTTTGTAAAGCAAGTATTATATTTTGGCTTTCTCTTGGATATAGATGAGCTGTTTACTCTGAAATTTTCAACAGCGTTCATCCTGAGGCAAAACTGCCTGTAAATTCTAGCTCAATTTTGGTAAAGTTCTAAGTAATTAGGAAAAAAGAAATTGACGTTTTGTCAGTATAAGCAAATTGAGGGAAATTGATTGATTCCAGCCATCCATCTCTGCGATATGAGTTCCTTAATCACCAAATGTGGAGACCAGCAGCAAGAAATTCTACTTTTAACCCTAAAAGTTCAGATGAGGTTCACCTGATGGTTTTTGTTCTTATTCCTTGGTTTTTCATCAGAAGGTTATGTTATTTTCTGAGTAACACATTTGAGCTACTTTTATTTTCTGTTGTCCATGTTCTGGATTTAATTAATCTGCTCTAGAAGTTTGTTCTGTGTTTTCTTACAATTTTTTGTTCCCCAGATGTGCATGTATCTTGATATTCTGCAGACTTAAAATTGTTGGAACACCCACAGGTCTGAGAATAATAACTAAACAATGAAATACAACATTAGAAGATGATCACTTTTACAAGAAGTAACTGGATTATTTAGTATGAGTTCAGAGTGACTTGTCCTTCAGCTGTGCAGTAATATGCCATGGCTTACCATTTGGGACATAAAATAATACAATGCTATGCTGCTGCAACTTGATTACAGCCCAGTTCTTGGATAATCTTAGCTGGGGTCATGTAAGACAAGGTGTTCATGTTCAGTTCTGACTCATAATTCCTTGGTGTTTCCAGAATCTTACCCTGAAATAGTTTAGTGTTGACTTACCTAACCTCACTTCCCAAAAGAGAATGTCTCTTGTTTGAGGGGCAATTAAAGCTATTACGTTAAGTGACTATGGTGTGCTAACAGCAGAGCAGTACATGCCTCTGGACTTCTCAATTATAATGGGGTTTACAAACTCCATCAGCTATCATATTGAATGTGCTGAATGGGTACTTGAAGAGAGGGATCATGAGGACATTGTAATAAAGATTAATAGGAAAGCAGACAGCCTTGTTATCATAGTTATCGTGGGTTACACAGAGACATAAAGAATCAGATTGTGAATAAACTTGCTTCTCCAGAGATTGTAAAAATCAGGTTGCTCGAATGAAGAGCAAGTTTAAAAAGTTCAAAACCAAAAATTGTGGTTTTCACTCATGGGAGAGTGTGTGAATCACCATGGCTGCTGTATGTGAGGGTAAGATAGGAACCCCCTTTGTCATGTGATAGCAGTATAAAAACAGAAGAAAGAGAGGAAGGTGATAGAACAGCAGAGCCTGGGGAAGGGTCACTGAGGAGGCCAAGAAATCCTTATGTTTCAAGAAGAATTTAATGCAACCTGTCTGGATGCAGAGGGAAAAACAGTGCTCTTCCTGTCATTTCAGACAGAAGTAGCGTTAAGAAGTCTGGTCCTTGATTGACCAAAATAATCAGCATTGAGAGCTGTGCTGTCTTTTCAGGTGACTTTGGGTGTTGCTGTCCAATTGCTGACATTGCTTTTTGGAAGGAGCAGGAAGAAAGACGGAGCTCAAGAGAGAGAAAAAGGGAGTGAAGCCGTCTTCACGGACATGAATCTTCAGATGCCTGTAGACCCAGCTAGGGATTATGTTTAGAATACTTAGCTGTGCTTGGTACTATCTTTTATGTATGGCATCCAAACTGTAGATGTTGAAACACTTCTTTGAACTAGCAGAAGTCATAAAGACAAAGTCTAATATTGTTAGAAGATGCCACCATGAAGAGATAACCTGCTCTTCCCACTGTCATTGTTTGTGGATCAGACTACTTTGACTTTTGGCAGGGCTGTTTTCAATTTTTGACTGCAAGAAAATCTTTTAAAACGTTGAGACGGAGGAGAAATGTTCTTTGGCTAGAGTCTGTCTTTCTGACTAGCTCTGAAAAATGACAGTGCTTAGACCATTTTGATATAATGATTGAATCTGAACTGAATCAGATTCTTTTTTCAAAGTACATTTTTATTAGTTATTTTCTTGCCCTATGCTAATGTTTTATGGGAGATTACAACCAAGGTGGCAGAATTCATTGTGCTTAATGCAATGAATATGCATAGCACCACTTCTGAGAAGACTCTCAAAGGGAAGAAAAAAGGAATTAAACACATTTCACATGTAGTGGTTACTGAGATGCAGTAACAGGTGCAGGGAAATTAATCTTCCATTATCTATTCAAAAAATCTTTGACAAGCCTAAAAATGACACTCCTTTCTTCTGACATCCTGGTCAGTGTCTCAATGTTGATACTATTTTTCAGTATACTAGTTTAGGCAAACAAAAGCTGTAGGTGTTGATAGGAAACCATGATGCTTTTTTTGGTTGGGTTTTTTTGTACATTTTCCTCTCAAGAATCTGTAGTTTACCCATCTGTAGTGTTAGTTTCATGAAAAAGAACACTGAGTACTAATGAAATATACAAAGATCTATTTTTCTTTTTTTTTTTAATTTCTTCTATTTATATTAAAGCAGAAGTGGAGGTTTCTAGAGTGCCTTGAAAACATAATATTTTCCAGTGAACTCCAATGGAAGGTCATATGTCATGGGATGTTAATCTTACAAAGAGACAGGATTGTTTGAAAATAATATGCTTTTTTTAGTTTCTGCAGATAAAACTATGAAATGGCTTTCCATCCTCAAAGAACAGTATCATCTTTTTGTCTAGCTAACCCTAGACATTCAAGGGACACTGAAATGGATGAGCATTTAAAGTGAAGCAATCTGCTTGCTGGTGGCAATTCAGCTTGAAGATTTGTAATGACCAATTTTATGGAAGAGTATACAGTAAGGGAAAAGGCAATACTATTAAAAAGTTGCTGAAGACCAGGGCTGAAGTTCTGTTTTTTTCACTTTTATACACTTTTATATGCAATTTCTGAGTGACAGCGTTAAGAGATGATAATTTATTTTATCCTTAGGCTCAAAGAAGTTGTCATTTACAGCAGTTTTACATTCACATTATTAAAAATTAGTTTTTTTGTAAGTAATTTAGAAATAATTATTCAGAAAAGATGTAACAAAAAAATATTAGTAACATAGTCTGATTAGGGCAACACAAAACCCAAAGAAAAAAGTGAATACATTTCACAGTTATTTTATTGCCTCATTTTTGAAAGGTAGGAACTTAACCTCTTGTAGTTATCAATAGTGAGAAAATGGAGCATATGGATCTAATTTCTGCATGGAAGATTAATTGCAATTTAAGGGATCTTTCCCTTTTTATTTTAACCATGTCTTTAAGTACTGAATGATTACAGACTGTAGGGCTGCACAGGTGAAATTTGTATACACCCTTGTAGATGTGTGGTGCACTGAACACGTGCAATATAAGCATTATTTTTATTTCCATCACTTCAGGATTTTAAATCTTTGACATGCCTCTTCCTGTATCACCTATCACAGAGGAAAAAACACCTTCTAACCACTTCATTTGTGTATAAAACATAATTTATATATGATGGATGCTAACATAAAATATGAGAAATGTTCCCACAAAAAGGTCACACTCTGGCATGTAGTATCTCTTGTGGTTGGCTTATGAATATTTTTGCTTGATTGAGCTTCCAAATTGGGTAAAAACCTGTACTGTAGGTTTCAGTGCCCATTTCTAAATGCGAAAGAGAGGGACAGTATTGAACAAAACCTATAAGCATAATTAAGGAAATAAGATGTTTTTCATAAGTATATGCTGTATTCATTACTCTCAAGGAGATGTTGATCTCAAGACTCAGTTCTTTCAGGTGAGTGTGCAATTTTGTTAGTTTCTATCTTGTTTAAGCATGAGGACCTGGTTATGAATATTCCCAAGGGGCATCGTACCTTCCTTTAGGGGAAGGGCTGGAATTTTTACTGCAATGTCAGTTCCTGACAAACCGTGTTGCCAGACAGTGTTCAGTTTTCTCTTGTCCCTTCACAAGTATCTCCTAATTATTTTTAAATTCGT
>VYZS01000864.1:56056-74289 GCA_013400695.1 Neodrepanis coruscans | reverse complement strand
CCCCATATATCTACCCTTTAATAAATTGCTGCCTTCCCTATCTGTCTCTTGTCCATTGATAAACCTAATATTGTCCAAAACCAGGACACATCTGTAAAGAACTGGTTGCATATACAAGACAGTCATTTCTGAGGCTTTTGTTGGTTTACTGGTGGACCCTTGGGACTCTGTCCAGCATTAAAGAGTACTGCTATGCTTGCCATGGCCAATAAAGTTCTGCAAAAAAGGAATATGCATGACAAATTTGATATGCAAATCAGTTTTATGCCTGGGCAAAACTGAGCCAGTCTGGTCCCTGGGAGTGGTCAGATTAGGTACCTGTGGTCAGTTGTGCCCTATGCCACAAAGTGAGTAGCAATACTAAAGACTGTAAACCTCAGAGAGCCAAACATTCACAAAGATTAAAAGTGGCCAGTGAGACAGACTGGACACGGGGACAATAAGCCTTGAAAGGAAGAGTCAACACTGTAGAGCACCCTGTAAGCAAGGAGGATGATGTTTTTATCTTATTTGGCAGAAGTAAAGTCACGTATGAAATTATAGCAAAAACATAGTCACCAATTTTTATTGTCCAATTTAAAATAGCTATGCTTCCTTCTTTGAGACTACCTCAAAGTAGGTGACACTTTTAAAACACAACAGTTGACTGCACTCAGTTATAATGTTCAGCAATTCTATTAATTAGATTTAATTAAAATTATTACCATTAGTTAAAACTCCTGAGGCACATACAAACTGAAGAATATTGAATTTAGGACCCCATGTGAACAGGTTAGTTCCAGGGATGCAGAGGCACACAGAGAATTCACATAGAAGGAAAGTCATTTAGCAACAACTGGAGCTTCTTGAAGATATATAGTCTTATATACACATTCACATACTCAGTACATATCTCATAGAATCACAGAATGGCTTGCATTGGAAGGGACAAGAAAGATTATCTAGTTTAAATCCCCCTGCGGGTAGGTACACCTTCCACTTGAACAAATCCTCATCCAAACTGACCTTCAACACTTCCAGGGATTATCCACGATTTCTTGAGGCAACCTGTTCCAGTGCCTCACCACTGGAGGTAGTGTCACTGGAGTAAAGAATTTTTTTCTAATATCTAACCCTTGTTCTACCACTACATGCTCTTGTAAAAAGACCCTCTCCTTCTTTCTTGTAGACTCCTTTCAGGTACCAGAAGGCCGCAATTAGGTCTCCCAAAGCCATCTCTTTTCCAGGCTGAACAATCCCATTCTCTCAGCCTTTCCTTGTATGAGAGGTGCTTCATCTTGGTGGCCCTCCATTAACAGCTCAATGCCCTTCCTGTGCTGGGGACCCCAGAGCTGGATGCAGCACTCCAGGTGGGGTCTCACCAGAGTGGAGTAGAGGGACAGATTCACTTCCTTTGGCCGGCTGCTCACACTGCTTTAAATGCAGCCCAGAACGTGGTTGCCTTTCTGGTCTGTGAGCACACATTGCCAGTTCATGTCTGGCCTCTCATCCACCAGCACTCCCAAGTCCTTCTCTCAATCTGTTCATCCCTCAGTCTATATTGATACCAGAGGTTGTCCTGATCCAGGTACAGCACCTTGCACTTGGTCTTGTTAAACATCATGACATTTTCATGGACCACTTCTCAAGCTTATCTGGGTTCCTGGAGGGCATCATGTCCTTCATANTCATAGAATCACAGAATGGCTTGCATTGGAAGGGACAAGAAAGATTATCTAGTTTAAATCCCCCTGCGGGTAGGTACACCTTCCACTTGAACAAATCCTCATCCAAACTGACCTTCAACACTTCCAGGGATTATCCACGATTTCTTGAGGCAACCTGTTCCAGTGCCTCACCACTGGAGGTAGTGTCACTGGAGTAAAGAATTTTTTTCTAATATCTAACCCTTGTTCTACCACTACATGCTCTTGTAAAAAGACCCTCTCCTTCTTTCTTGTAGACTCCTTTCAGGTACCAGAAGGCCGCAATTAGGTCTCCCAAAGCCATCTCTTTTCCAGGCTGAACAATCCCATTCTCTCAGCCTTTCCTTGTATGAGAGGTGCTTCATCTTGGTGGCCCTCCATTAACAGCTCAATGCCCTTCCTGTGCTGGGGACCCCAGAGCTGGATGCAGCACTCCAGGTGGGGTCTCACCAGAGTGGAGTAGAGGGACAGATTCACTTCCTTTGGCCGGCTGCTCACACTGCTTTAAATGCAGCCCAGAACGTGGTTGCCTTTCTGGTCTGTGAGCACACATTGCCAGTTCATGTCTGGCCTCTCATCCACCAGCACTCCCAAGTCCTTCTCTCAATCTGTTCATCCCTCAGTCTATATTGATACCAGAGGTTGTCCTGATCCAGGTACAGCACCTTGCACTTGGTCTTGTTAAACATCATGACATTTTCATGGACCACTTCTCAAGCTTATCTGGGTTCCTGGAGGGCATCATGTCCTTCATATGTGTCAACAACACCACTCAGCTTGGTGTCATCTGCAAATTTTCTAAGACTGCATTTAACCTTACTGTCTATGTCATTAATGAAGATACTAAATAGCACAGGTTCCTGTGTATTCCCTGAGAGACACCTCTTGTCACTGATGTCCTTTGGGACTCTCAGCCATTAAGCACTACCCGCTGGATGTGACCATCCAACCAATTCCTTATCCACCTAGCAGTCCACCCATTGAAGGGTGAATTCCACCTCTCAGAAGGGTGTTGTGGGGGACCGTGTCAAAGGCTTTACGCAAGTCCATATATATAAACAAACCCTTCAGTTAAAAAGCCCTTCGACTCCAGCACTGAAGGTTGTACAATTGAATGAAGGTTGACTGGATGAATTAATTGACTGGTTCAAAACAACCAGGTGGGAAGCAGGGGGCTGGGATGGATGGAGTGCGTGCTGCATATATGGGACTGTGCAGTTCTCCACATTCCACCCACTTTNACCAGAGTGGAGTAGAGGGACAGATTCACTTCCTTTGGCCGGCTGCTCACACTGCTTTAAATGCAGCCCAGAACGTGGTTGCCTTTCTGGTCTGTGAGCACACATTGCCAGTTCATGTCTGGCCTCTCATCCACCAGCACTCCCAAGTCCTTCTCTCAATCTGTTCATCCCTCAGTCTATATTGATACCAGAGGTTGTCCTGATCCAGGTACAGCACCTTGCACTTGGTCTTGTTAAACATCATGACATTTTCATGGACCACTTCTCAAGCTTATCTGGGTTCCTGGAGGGCATCATGTCCTTCATATGTGTCAACAACACCACTCAGCTTGGTGTCATCTGCAAATTTTCTAAGACTGCATTTAACCTTACTGTCTATGTCATTAATGAAGATACTAAATAGCACAGGTTCCTGTGTATTCCCTGAGAGACACCTCTTGTCACTGATGTCCTTTGGGACTCTCAGCCATTAAGCACTACCCGCTGGATGTGACCATCCAACCAATTCCTTATCCACCTAGCAGTCCACCCATTGAAGGGTGAATTCCACCTCTCAGAAGGGTGTTGTGGGGGACCGTGTCAAAGGCTTTACGCAAGTCCATATATATAAACAAACCCTTCAGTTAAAAAGCCCTTCGACTCCAGCACTGAAGGTTGTACAATTGAATGAAGGTTGACTGGATGAATTAATTGACTGGTTCAAAACAACCAGGTGGGAAGCAGGGGGCTGGGATGGATGGAGTGCGTGCTGCATATATGGGACTGTGCAGTTCTCCACATTCCACCCACTTTGAGCCTTAGTCAGCCTCTGGTCCGGTTCAAAGTGACAGACTGACCACATGGCCCACTGTGAGCCCCAAAAGGGTGCCAACCAACTGCATGAGCCCCACTAAAATGCAGGCACACTCCTGGGGCAGGGCCCAGCAGACCAGAGCAGATAAAAAGACAGCCACACACATGTGGTTGCTCTGCTACCCAGGATTTAAAAGCAGCTGAGACTACACTGGATCATAGAGTGGTGACTATATGCCTCTCTCTCTCTTCTTTTTCTTTCCCTTTCTTCTCCTAAGTTTTTCTTGGAATATATTGTAAGCCAGACTAAAAGTATTTCAGTCAATTCCTTAGTAAGTGCCTTGTTGTGTCTGGGTAAGTTAAAGCTGGCTAAGTTAAAGTTTGTCAAGCACCTTACTTTGTCTTTAAAGTAACTATTTTGTTGTTTTAAAATTTGCCAAGTACCTTATTCTACCTTAATGTTCTAAAGTTTGCAAATAAAAGTTTATTATTGAGCCTCCTGAGAATTTTGTTGTCTCTCCCAAGTACTGCCCAGAGTAAATCAAATATAAAAGCAGGCCAGGGCATTACAAACATGATTTCTCAAACCAGGCAGGCTGCAATTTGTAAATAAGCACACTGCAGATGAAATAAGGCAAAATGTAGTCTAGCAGCTAATGCCACTGTCACCATTCTGTTCGACAACCAAAGCCATTCGGAGTCTTGTCAGAGTCACAAATGGGTCTTCATCTTCTCTTTCACTTTGACAATGTAGAATAGTTCCACTCAAGCACCTGGGCTGAGAAAAAATTACTTCACTGACCCTTCTGGCTTACAGCCCATCTGCCTCTTACTGATGCAGCCTAAAGCTCCTGAAGACTGCCAGGAACAGTAGACTTTAAGGCAGCAGGAATCCATCCTTTAACTGCTGGAAAGGGTGTTCCAGCAGGCAGGTGTACGAGGGGATGTAACCCTTGGCCAAACAGAGCCTTTGCTTCACTTCTGAAGAAACGTTTGTGTGCTCCAAAGCTTACCTATGTTCTTTTTCCAGCATCTTATCTGAGGAAACATAATCACTCTAAGCACACATTTTGTCAGATATCAGGTGTTGGTATCAGGCTACCAGATCCCAGTAACTTGTGACAGTGTTCAGCAGGCTTGTGGGTGGATGAAAAATTAATCTACTTGGCAGAAAAAACATAGCAAGGCTCTTTAGTACCACCCACCCTTGCACTATCAACAGGAGATATTGGAACAGGATGGATGGGAAGAACATCAAAACCCACATATATGAGCTGAGGATGCCTGTCCTTCCTCCAAACACAAGCAGCGGATGAAGCAATGACTGCCAAAGCTTCAGGGCTGAGACAAGTATGGCACTGTTCATCATTATAGCCCCCAGATGGGCCAGTGTAGGCTACTGCAAAATACCTACCAAGCCAGCAAGAGGATCCAGAAAGGACAAGAAAAATCAGCCTATTTTTTTTTCTTAGTAACTTATGCACCCTGCCAGCTTCATGAAATCTGAATACATTTCTCCTCAAGAAAACTATGAAAAAGTACCTTATTATGAAAAAGTGTTTTATTTGCCACTAGAAAAAGAAAGGGAAAAGCTCTTATCTTTTGATCATTTTCCCTTAAGAGGCAGCTACTTTTCATGTTGTTTGCAAGGGTTGGGGATGTACTAATATTTCATAGCGGGCTGACTTTTTATGAATGTTTGGGCAGGTTTTGGCTAGGGTAGAGTTAATTTTTCCATAATAACTGGTATGGGGCTCTTTTCCAGATTTGTGCTGAAAACAGGGTTGATGATCCTTTTACATCTTTTGTTTTGTTCACCCACTCAAGAGCAGTATGGTACAGAATAGTCTCTACATTCTGAGTGCTGATCTCCATTACCTGATTGCAGTTGCAGGTGATCATTCTCCACTTTAAAAGACCAAGAAATCACTCACGATGTGTTTCCAAGAGCACAATTGCTAAGACACAATCACAGGCTCTCAGCTAAGATTTAGAAGACCACATAATCTTGAGAGAAGAGACTTTGACATTTATGGCAGCCTTTAATTATTTCCCATATTCTACAATGTAACTTTTGCAGCCGTGTGATTTCATCTCCCTTGGCTCTTTGTCATCTTCTTACTTTTGCAATCCCACTTTGCACTTGTCAAAGATTCTGGTATACTGGGAACCTCTGTCAGCAACTTTCCACCTACTAGCTTACCCTATATCCAACTCTTTACCAAGTCCCAGTGATCTGTCCCAAAGTCATAGCTCCACTTCACATTTGTCATGTCCCATATTCATGTCCTATGCTACTAGCCCAATTTCTTGTGAAATCTGTACCCATGCTCTCCAATCCTGCTCTTTCTTATGTCTTTCCTATGTTGGATCTCGGGCTCCTCGTAAGATCACACAGCCCCTTGATCCCTCACAATTTCTGCCCAAGCACCAACAGAGGAATCACTATGAAAGGAGACAGGAATGGATGCCTGAGCGGGTTCAAATCAAGAGATTACAGTGAAAGCTCTGAACTGCTCCACTCACACACCTGCTCACTTTGGAGACAACACGGACAATCCTGCCAGATACAGTATGGGTGAGGGAACAAGGTACACAATCTGGTTAACACCAGGGAGCATAGATGTCGAGGATTCAAAAGGCTACAAGAGACATCAAAGAGTAACCTGTTCCATCACATTGCTCCAGAAAGAATTCAATTATATTTATGCCATTCCTGACTAATATTCAAACAACTTTTAATGACTCTAAAATTATGAAAATCTGAATTCAGTAATCTATCGCATTGCTCCAGAAAGAATTCAATTATATTTATGCCATTCCTGACTAATATTCAAACAACTTTTAATGACTCTAAAATTATGAAAATCTGAATTCAGTAATCTATCGCATTGCTCCAGAAAGAATTCAATTATATTTATGCCATTCCTGACTAATATTCAAACAACTTTTAATGACTCTAAAATTATGAAAATCTGAATTCAGTAATCTATCGCATTGCTCCAAATTCAGTAATGCTGAACTCATTATATATCATCTGATTAAACACAGGCAGGGACAACATTGCTTCACAACAGATTTGTGACATTAGAAAGTTATCATGTCTTGTTCACCCTTCTTTCATTGGAGCTGAAATCACTCCAGACATTCCAACATTCCTTCAGGGGCCATATTTTCTAAAACTTTTGATTATTTTCAATCTTCTTCTCTGGATACTGTCCAATTAGTACACATTTTTCTTAAAGCATGCAGCTCAACTGGACATATGGTTACAGCTAGGGACTTCTCATGTCTTCCATGCTCTTGTCCTACTTATATTTCACAATACAACATTTGTCTTTATTGCAGCAACTCAAGTAATCTACCATAAACCACAGCTCTTCCAAGGAATTATTTCCGAATCCCTTCCTTATACAGTTGATAAATACAATATATTTGCCCTGTTGAATAACTTAATTTTAATTCTGTTCCAGTATAGCCACAGTCCCTCTCCAATTGCCACTGCAGATGTCTCAAGCATCACTGAGCTCACTGTTAAAAATATGCTGTAGTACTGCACATTGAATAAACATGCGATCTTTTTATTTGCTAAATTTTCATAGGTGCATGTATGAAAACTACAATATTCTGAAGACATAAGAAAGAAAATTTGGGCAGGCTTTCATGAAGACATTCAAAATGCAGATCTTTGACAAAAGGACACTGATTTAGCAGGATCCAAAACCTTGCTAAAAAACAGAATGGCAGTACCATGTTTCTGAAATATTTTAGGATTTTTTTTTAACAAGGCACATCAACTAGTCTAATTCTCAATTAATTAATTAATAGAAAGATTAGCCTGAGTCATAAAGATATGTGATGAATTACATATTACAGATATAAAATTTGCCAGTTATAAGAAACAAAAAAGACGTTCTACAACAGGGAAGGCAGTTCAATTTTGTTGGCAGATGATGCCATTAAACCCAACTATCTCATATGTGTGCCAACAGACCCCCCAGATACTACAGATTCACAGAAATTTCTATCACTGGCCTAAACTGTTCCACAAATCACTGTAATTGTACTTTTTTCACTTTTTTTTCCCCCCCTGTGCTAAAGAGTTTCAAACGTGGCTTTCTGAAAGGCTACAGAGAAAAACAGCATCTTACTTTAAAAAAAATCAACTTTCTTTGAAGAGCAACATGAAAGTCAGAATCTTGTATGGTTCATTTCACTTTAATTCCTTTCATCACACTCCCTCCCGATTTCAGCTTAACAGTAAAAATAATCTTCTGTGTGCAGCATCCTCCTACAGAAGCCTCACCACAAATCACTAGGCTGAGCTGCTTTATGAAGCTGCCCAAGTCTGAAGGCTGATTTTCAAAACATGCTGAGTAATGAAAAAGATGGTCAAGCAGGTCAGCAACATGCAGGGTATTTTGCACTCCCAAACACTAAATTGTGAGGAAAACTTTTACTTTTTTGGATCATTTTCACACTGTTTTTCTTATGGCAATAATGATGAAGAAAATAAAGCTTCCACATGTGTTATCATTAAAATTATAAGCTTAACCATTTCAAAGCACTGTTGGGATGTGATGTAATTGATTTAACTGATTTGACTAGATGTGTTGGTTATCACAAACAAAGGTAGTCAGCAGAAAAGTCATTAACTACCCTTACTCAGCTACATCACTCTGTCTCATGAACTACAATCAGCTGCATATGACAGTATTTTCTTAAACGGCCTTGTTAAGAGGCACAAAAGTTGTATTCCTATAATTTGGCATACAGCATGCATACACAAAGGAGAAACTGAACTGTTTAATGTACTTTACACTTTTATTGTAGCATCTGAATAATCTTCATTTAATGTGTGCCTCAACAGCGCTATAAGCCACTTATTCAGCATAATAAGCATAATAATCTTTACATTTTCCTTCCCACCAAACTTAATTACCAAATAACTGGGATTCAACCCATGTGACGCACCAGCCCTTGACAAGTATTAATTAAAAATCATTTTTTACTAGTCAATTTTATTTCTTTGCAAGGCTTCACCAATTTAAGAGTAAATGCTGAATGTAAAGCAAGGGTAGATGCTGTATGCCTTTATGAAATATATTTCTGCTCTGAAAGAGAGAAATCATATGATACACAATGCAGAGAACCAAAAGGAATGAAGTTCCCTTCAGGAAGTGAGAGGAAACAATAAGTGTAAGATCTACATAACAAGTCACTGTTTCCTGATGACAGGACTCATGGAAACAAACACACTTTTTATCCATCAGTAACTGATTTCAATAAATAGATAAAAAATAAAATCTGGACACTCCAGCAGAAGCACTAATGTAATTAAAATTAACCCTGTAACTTTAGGTTGCCTTCTACCACATTATTCAACACCAATTAATTCTATTCTAATGTGCACTTTATACAACTTTATTAAATTTTATTAAAATACGTTGGATCGATGACTATATGCAGATGTTTAGAGCACCTCATCATTTACATCATGCTGATGGGAGCTATTACGCAACTACATTACCCTGAGTCTGTTGACTCCAAAGAAATAGACTGTACTTTTCTAACATGCCAGTAGTGGGCTTAACTATTTTTACTATAACTCTCTTATTTAGGCCTTTATGGAATAAAGACTCTGCATTGATTTTGTGAGAGAGAAAAAAAAATCCCTCTTAACAATCAGAGTCAGCAATTTTTAAGCCTGAATAATTCAGAATATGAAAAAAAATGTTCTCTCTTGGCTCGTGAGGAAGAAAAGGTGAAACATAGTCATTCAAGTTTACACTGTCTGCATATAAATTCTGTTTGTTAGACTTCATTGTAAAACAACGACCAGATACATCATATTCATAAACTCATCATCATGTTTCCGTCAACATTTATTACATCATGTGTTTCTTATTTAAAAAGAGCTTACCTGACCCATCTACAGTGGGAATACTGAAATAACCCTAAACTACATCACTCAGACAAACACATCCATTTTCAGTGACTGAGATACCTGGCAAAACAGTATTAAGAGTGACTAAGAGCCAAGGCAGAAGCAACTGCAAGAGTTATTGCTGTAATCGGAAGTGTAATACCAAAAAGGCTGCTTTTTAGTATCTGTATTTTAAGTGAAATATTACTGCCAAACAGTACTTTTTAATAGTAAATAAATTCTGTTTAAGTTTTTAGGAATTATACATTAAAAACAGAGATTTTACCAAATGCATTTCCAGTTCACAACTGCTACTACCTGCATAACCTCACAAGACAACAGAACAAAATAAGACCTATAAGGAAAAAACTTAGGAAAAAAAAAATCCATTGACTTGCACAGGATCCAGCAAGTCATTCATACTTCAGATCAATTGTGTCTGCTACCAGTGCACTTCTAAAAATGCCATTTTATGGCATATAGAAAAAAAAATCCTCATAAGTGTCCAGCAATTCTCTATAAAATGCAGGGTTGCCCAAATTGATATTTAAAAAGGACCCTTAATTTTAGAACAGGATGGTCCAAGATACATTTTCCTATTGGAGAAAAAAGACCCAATACCAACTAGCAGCAACGTCTTTGTTATTTATTTATTTATATTAATTAATTATTAATTAATTAATATTATATATTTATTAATTAGTATGTCAAGGTAGTTCTTGTAATTGTCATCCAACTAGAACATAAATAAATATACAAATCACTTTCACATAAAGTTTCAGTACACTTTATAGTGTTAAATTCGAGCTCAGTGTTGCAATGAAATATTCAACCGCAACCACATCTAATCTGATAAATTGATATCAGTCAAGGAAGAGTTGAATTTGTCCATTCCATAAATTCCTGACCTGGATGCAAACTACCTAAAGTGTGATATATACAGAACTGCTAACTACTGCCTATATTAAAAAATATTAATGGCTTTGTTAAAGAAACTCATTTTAATATTTATGCCACTGATTAATGTTTTGGTATAGTTAGAAGACTTAATTGTCTATGCAAGTTGCAATTAAAATTATTCTGGTGATAGTAATTTTTTGAGTGTGCATTATTAAATACCAAATAAAAGTTCTGACTCTAATTTATCATCGTTGATCTGTTACAACATAGAACCTGCTACATGTTACTGCTATAAGGTAGCTTAAATAGCTCGGAGTCCAATAAAAGAGCTCTTTTCATACCATTGCTATACACCATTTAAGGTATGTACAGAAAATCTGTTTAGGAATATAACAAATTCTGTTATCAACAGAATATCTATTATTAGGCCTGTGGCAGCAAATTACTCTTCTCTTTCTCTGTAGCCCCATCCCCCCAACAGCAGATCATTTTCAGTGCCATTATTGTCGGGCATATTAAATTTTCAGGATGCACAGTTGTGGTTTCCAGGTCTCTATTTACCCCTTGAACTGCCTTTTTAACTGGGCATTTCACACTTCAAATGACGGAGCAGAGGCATAATAATATTTTACATACTACAGCTACAGAGAATCACATTTGTAACTGGCAATACCAGCAAAATTAAATTAAAAGAACACCAACAAAACCAAACCAAACCCCAAACCATTCATTATTTCATTCGTTAAAGATTTCGCCATGACACAGAAAAGATGCACGTTACACGTATTTCTGTCCCTAAAATAAACGTTTCCTAACTGACGAGATCGCGCAAGACAACGATTTCCCATGTGAAATGGTATTACCTCCAGCTTACCTGCTCCAGCTGCCAGGAAAGGGTAAGGAAGAGGGACGCGGCCCCGCTCCTGCCAGCGGCGGAACGCAGCCGGCTCGTTACAGAAGCGCGGAGGCACTTACGTGACAAATGGCTTACGGGAGCCTGAACAAAGCGATGCTGCTCTGGAGAAGCTTCGCCGTGAACAAAGTCATCTCTCTGACAGCGCCTGCTTTTCAGTGAAGCTGAAACAATACAATACTCCCGGGGAAAACGCTAACAAAGGGGAAGCAGAAGAAACTGGAGAGGACCAGCCCAGCTATTGAACTCCGCGGCAGCAATGAAGTGACACCTTCCGAAAATCATCCTCACGCCTCCTTACACCTTCCACCGAACAAAGGCAGCCCAGCGACGGCAGGGAACTACTTACTGGGGGGGTTTCTAGCCGTCCTCCCGGCGCAGCCTCCTGCCCCTCGGCTGCTTCCCCACTGGCACTGCCGAGCGAAAGGGCACGTGTAGCTCAGACCGGGCAGCACAAAGAGGCGAGGACGGCCCCGCACGGCCAGCGCTCCCGAGGTGCAGCGAGGGCAAACCCGGGCCGCCGCCGAAGGAACGGCGAGGCCGGAATGCGGAGCCCCGCGGGAGGATGCGGAGCCCCGCGGGAGGATACAGTGCTCCGGACTGCGGCGAGCCTCCGTCCCTCCCGCTGTCAGGACCGCAGCGCCCCTTGCGCGGGGGGAAAGGGTGGGGCGGCAGGGTCCTACCTGTGCTCCGTAACCGTGCTGCCAGAAGGGAAGAGCCGGTGGCTGCTGCGGACGCCGGTGCCGCCGCCCAGCCCGTCGGATGCCGCCCCCGCGGCGGCCGCCCCATGGCAGCGCGGCCGCCGCCACTCACGGGCGCCCCGCAGCGCCGCGCCCCAGCCGCTCCCGCATCCCTGCCCTCCAACTAGTAGCGTTCGGCTCCTCTTGTTGGGAAGGAAGGGGTGAGACTGGATTTACCCGGATTCACTGGGACCCAGCACCGTTGCACTGCCCAAAGAAGAGAGTAGCTCCGGAGGAGAGGAGATCCGCGGCTCCGGCTGCGACCCTGCTCTGAACCCCCATTTGTTCTCACAGCAGGACTGAAGTCTGAATTCAGCGTCTGGCTAATGCCAGACAAATACTTACCCCTTCCTTGACTAAAAGAGAGGAAGAACTACAAGAAATAAAACAAAAATCAGCTGTTCCCCTACACAGCAATACAGAAATCAGCGTCCCTTATTTCTTGTATCCTTAAATCCAGTATTTGTATAAGGTCTTCTGGGGCCCCACTCTTCCAATTCAGCTATCAACTGCAAGATTTTACAAGTGCTGGACACGTGTTTCCTGAATTTATGAAGGAGAATATGATAAACGCAGGTGCTGCACTTAGTTCCATACAGATTCTTCCACTTTTTGAACCAAAATTATGTGATTCACGATCTTCCACTGCTGAGAAAGATGTTTTGCCAGCCAGCTCTGATGTGTTTTGCCAGAGTCAGATGCTTCCGGGAGAAAAAGGCATTACAGCTTTGGATTTTGCTTGCTTTGTAATTATTTGACCCAGTAAGAAGTGGTCCTTCTGGTATTCTTAAAAGGAATTGGGTCTTACAGAAAAATGACACCCATGCTGGGTCGGACCAAAGAGCTATCTCATACTTCTGTTGTCTCTGATTGCACCCAATACCAGATGGTATTGGATGGTAAAGGAAGAATGTAAGTTTTGGCAGGCATTTACTGATGCTCCCTTACTCCTTAGTGATTCGCAGCTAAGTAAATTCTTGAGTCAAAGTGCTGTTCGTGTAAAAAAACTAGTCTATGACTCTGGAATAAGTAACAGTTGCTGGAAATCACTTTTTCACCTGCAAGCTTCTAGAGATGACTACTCACAAGCCCTGGGAGGTGCAGTCCATTCCCTTTTCAGTCCCCTTGCAACTAAAGCCATAGCATACAAGGCACAGATAACTCATAATTTTAAGGTCATGCACCAGGTCTAATATTTAGGTGGCTGTTAAGTATATTGGATGCTACCTTTACATTTGCAATTGCATCTAAATATATATATTTATATCCTCTCTCTATATATGTATCTCCTATATATATACACACACACAAAGTATATATATATATATATATATATATATATACGTATATAAATATATACATATAAATATATACAAAGTACCTTTATTACCGCAGCTCAATTTCGTAACACTCCTCCAAGAGATTCAGGGCTTTTACTATGTTTTGCTTTTTGCTATTGCAGCTCTTACAGATTTTAAAGTGGAATTTGGTAATACAGATACAAAACTTCAAAAGTAGCCACCAGGAAAGAGGTGAATCCAGCCTTTGCCAGTCCTTCAGAACAGTCAATCCCTCAATTACACGAGACCTTTCTTGGCAAAGGTCAACCTTTTCACTTTCCTGGAGCAGAAAACAAGTCGAAATGAGGTTGTTTGGTTTTTTTCTCTTTGAGAACTGACAATTTCTGGAAAGCGATACAGTAACAAACCTCAGTGGTAAAGTGATGAACCATCTCGAGGCAGACGTAGCTTTACTAGTAATTCTTGCACTTTGCATTTAGCAGATTTTATTACTGAAACATTAGAAATCTAAAATTTCTGTGGAGAAACTCGAGCATCTCCGGATATGCCATGATCGCTGGAAAAGTCCCAGGTCCACTAGGTGGCACAAAGACACCATGTAAAAGCCGGGAGCAAGCCTGGGATGCCTACTGCCCACTCAACATCCTTATGCATTTATGCAAAGCAAATGGGTACTGATAAAGATTGCAGACACAACTTCAGTCCAGCAACCCACACATGGCTTTTCAAATAGAAACATGCTCAGATGTCAACGTGCTCCTTTGGATTTAGAAGCTCAATGAAAATGTCCCCGAAAAGTCAATTATCTGCTCCTGCAGACACTCATTGAGTCACAGATGACTAACTGCGCTGGAACTCATTTCTGTGTTTGCATTCAGGAAAATACGGCCATCTCTGCTCAGGAGTATTAAAACTGAGAAGCCACTGACATTCTCATTTTCCCCACTTTTTCCAATTGCCATTATAGTTAGTTTGATTCCTGCACCATCACCGTGAAGTGGCAAAGGACACACCACTGACAATGCTGGTGTGGCAGCTCTGCTTGGATGATGTTGAGCTGGCAGCATACACAGGTGGGATAGGCAACTGCTACCCAGTTCCAAATTCCAAAAGTCACCAGAGCTCTACACAGATAAATCTAAATATCGAGACAAAACAATGGTAATTATTTTTATACTTGTAGTTTTTCCAAAGTCAAAGATCATAATATAGATAATAAGGGTCAATTTCACACTCAGGGTCAATTCCACCACAGCTGGACAAGCACTTACCTGATCACACTGACATGTGGAATTGTAGGAAAGTTTCCCACAGTTACAGAATTGTTGCCCCTCTGGAAACTCTTTAGTCCAACCCCTTGCTCAAAGCAGGGTCATCTTCAGCAGGCTGTCCAGGATTGTCATCCAGTGGGTTTTGAATACTTCTGTGGATGGAGATTCCACAACCACTCTGGGTAGCCTGTTGCACTTTGACCACCTTCATGGGAAAAAATATTTCTTATGCATAAATGGAATTCCCCGTATTTCATTTTGTGCCCATTATCTTGTACTTCCCCTGGATACAACCTAGCAGAGATTATCTCAGTCTTTTTTTACTCCCACTCCCACCCAGTTATTTATGTACGTGGAGATCTCTCCCCCTCAAGATTTCTCTTCTCAGGGCTGAACATCTCCAGCTTGCTCAGACCCTCCTCATGTGAGAGATGTTCCAATCTCTTAATTATCTTTGAGGCTCTTTAGGACTTGCCAAGAATGTCCATTGTCCATGTTGTATTTGGAACTTTATGGAAGACATTGTGTATTGGGGTTACCTTAGGCAAGACACGTCTGCAGCCCACATGCAGGCACAGGCTGCTACTGTGCAGGGAATCTCTCGGAGTGCCCTGTGGTGGTTCTGCTGCCTGTTGAGGGGTTTTGTGGCAGAGGTAACACTGCAGCCTGACAGAAGATAGACGGCTTCTTTGCCTTTGTGGCTGAAACACTGCATTAATACATCAACCACTGATAATACACCAATGTTATCAGCTATTGCTGATCAGTGCTTGCACAGCATCAGGGCATTCTCTTCCCCCTCCCCTTTCAGCTAGAGGATTAATGGTAAGACTTTAGGTCCAGGAATTAAAATTAATATTGATGCAGCTATTATGATCTTCATGTGGCCCATGAAAGGTCGGAGGATGAAATACAACTGTATCCATAAAGTTGTAAGACTAGGGTGCCAAAACTGCACACCACTGGTTTCTTATTATGCTGTCAGAAAAGAAAAACAGGAAGTATAAAGCTCTGTCCCAAGTAATGATTAAAAAAACCCACAAAAGTCTGCAGTCATATGGCTTCGTTTAGGAATAACAGCATTTCCTTAATTGAACAATTTAGGTTTTCATACATTGAAAAACCCTGTCCTTTTATTATTTCTAGATTCCCCTGCTTCTGACAACAGACTTTCTGTTTTGTAGAAGAACAGCCCCAATGATTATTGCTTCTCCTTCATTATTTTTCTAAAGTTATTTTCCCCCCTCCCCAGCTGCAGATAACAAAAGACAGATAACCTGAGTATGCAGAGTTTTCTCATAATTTCATGTCTGCCACACTCTCCTTTGAATTTACCCCAGCTGAGGACTACAGGTCTTGAGGCTCCCATGTGCTTTTCATCTTCCAGAAGTTGAGGATAACACAGAAGCTTTTTGGAGCAGAGTCCAGGAGAGTCACACTAACATCCTGAGTCACGTAAGGCTCATTTCATACATGACATATACAGCAGTCCCTGGATTTAAATCTTTCACAAATTTGTGCTTGTTTTCTACTTCATGAAATGAAATACCTAATGTTAAAGCAAAGTTGTATAACCATTACTTTTATTTTTTTTCTAGTTGCTTACAAAAATAGATATAAAAAATTAGTAACAAAAAGGCAAAATGACAGCTATAATATAGCCTGAATATTAGGAATGTTTTAGTATTAGAAATGTGGACAGGCTTTGGTCACCAAAATGATACTAGTTTTATTATAATACCCGTGCTAAATGAGCTGCTAATTCTTCATAATTGATATCCATGTAGGAATTACTATTAATTACTTATTGTAATGTCAAAATATACATTTTTTGGTAAGATGAAATATACTGTTTTCAATACAATGGAGCACTTGTTTTTTTTTAAACTGAGATTCCAGTTTAAGAGGGTTTTTATAGAAAATATTTAAAAGCCACCACTGAAGACATCAAGAGCAGAACATGAATTTTCGCCTTCTTACTGAACTGCTTCACCTTGAATAATTAACACTAATTAGCATCAGTGGAAACTACTGACTTAGTTACAAACAGTATTAGTACATAAGTAACACTTAGAGATGACAACCTCCCCATTCCTGTAACTGGTAAATGAAAGACCTAGACAGTAAAATGTATGAGATGCACTCACTATGAATACACAGTTCCTTCCATGGCTCAGAAACCTAATGCAATATAAGTATTTTCAGATACTTTTGAATGGGAGTTCTAAGTTGGCTTTAATTACTAGAATTTCATATATAAGACAGTATTTCCAATTAACACAATATTCGTAGTGCAAACTACACAAAATCTAAGAGCAAACAAAAGTGTTTTTTCCATATTATTTATTATGTTGTTTACACTTCAGAGATGCTTGTAATGTTAGCTGGTAATCAGTTTTTTTGTTGAACATTAGGCAAGCAGAACCCTACCTGCTGACCAGTATAAGGATGTGCAGCAATGCATCTTCCCATTTCTAGTCCTCTCTATAACTCCTATGAACACACATCATGTCAACCTCATCGCAATTATCAGAAAACTGTATGTTCTCAAACAGAAGGATATGATATATGCATAGATGCATGTTAAGAGTGTATCATAATATTGTGATCACTAATTTCATCATACTTCAAAGCTCGAGTTTGAAATGCTCCTCTGCTAAATACATCAGATATTTTAAAGATTAGTTCTGCCTTCATTTACCTAATATGTGTTGGGAGTTTTCAGAGTTATAGGATTTTTGGAGGGCAATAAGCCCCCTTGCACAACTCAGCTTTTGATGGGAAAGCAGGCTCTACGGCCTGGCTTATTCTCATGGGAAAAGAATGCACGAGATACGCTAGGACAATTCGACCTGGCTGTTCTCATGAGAAAGCATGCAAAGGAACATAGTTTGACCTTGGTATAAGCAAGAGAAACTTAAACAAAGAAGAAAACAAGCCTAGAGACCCCACGAGGGATGAAACCAATCAAACCTGCATTGCTGTAAAGAGATGTAACCAATTAGAATGTGTAGAAATGTGCTCATAAGTTTATTAACCAATAATAATAGTGTAAGAACTGTCTGCCAATAGTAATAGAATTAGAAGCTGTGAACAAGTTAGAAATAGTATAAAAATATGTTTGACGCTCTGAATAAAGGCTTCACTTTCGATCATATTGATCCTCTCATGATGTCCCAAGAAGAAGAAGATAGAAAAAAACCTCCGTGTTTATTTACTATAATTAACCTTAGAAAAAGAGCAATTTTGAAGTCTCTAATATAGGGTCCTCTGTGAAGGTCTTATTTCTTATGAGGCATTAACTCAATTTCCTCTTCCAATTTGGTTATTATTAGCTACGTCTCCCAATTAACAAGTATAACTGATTCCTTTACCACATGTCCCGTGGACTCATTTAAGATCATTAGAATACTTACTAAATTCTGCTGACCATTCAAAGTCAGAGTTTGTCATTTAGAAACTTG
>VYZS01000864.1:43454-55646 GCA_013400695.1 Neodrepanis coruscans | reverse complement strand
TGTAAAGAGATGTAACCAATTAGAATGTGTAGAAATGTGCTCATAAGTTTATTAACCAATAATAATAGTGTAAGAACTGTCTGCCAATAGTAATAGAATTAGAAGCTGTGAACAAGTTAGAAATAGTATAAAAATATGTTTGATGCTCTGAATAAAGGCTTCACTAAGATCACATTGGTCGTCTCGTGATGTCCCAAGAAGATGAAAGAAATCCTCCGCGTTATTTACTATAAATATGGATGTCACAACATAAAGTCATGTCACCTCTCCAACCGCTTGAGCTTAACTGTGTGAAGGATCCCAGTCATTGCTTTGAACTTTTAAAATGAAAATTTGAAAAATATACAGATACAGTTCAGAAGTTTGAATATAAAATACTCTAGAACTTTATAATATTTAAAGTATTTCAATACATATTTAAAATGTAATTTTTCTCTCCACTTTTATTTCAATTGCAATTTATTTATTTAAATTGCTATTTCACATCAGCATTAAACAAAAAAACTAATTAACAAATTAGTTCACAAGAACAATAAAAAAGAATAACTGATATATATTTTTTATTAAGAAAAGGTCCAGTAAACAAAATGCATTCACAAAATAGATAGCCAACACTTTCAAATACCATGAGGAATGACTTGTAAACAGAAAGCACTTGTTAGATGCTGTACAAATATAGGAAATCATCATGAGTATAAAACATACACTGGCTCAGCATTTGCAAGACCATTGTGGATGTTATTCTGGTAGCTCACACTAAGATGAATAATCTTCTGCAATCATATAAGCAAACAAATAAAATTGTAAAAACAAAACAAGAGATTGTCAAATCAAGTATTCATTTCCTTCTTATAATTACTATGTTTCCAAAATAGTAACAAAACTTAGCCAGGGTTGATACAAAACCTGTCAAACAGCCAGCAAAAGACCAGTCATCCCTTCTAGCTGGGAAAGCAGAATTTTGCTAAGTTGATTACTCCACCTGTTCTCAAAGGTTTCAAAGATAATCACTGATTTGAAGAAAACAGAGGTAGAATACAAGACAGCCTTCATAATTTAAAAAAAGTAAAAATGTTCTCGTAACAAGGTAATGCTTCAGTTGCCCAAGTACTGGTTATTCTCTGAAGCTCACATTTCTGGTGGAGAAAGAAAAAAATGTCAAAATAAAATTAACTATTATATTTTACTAATTAATATTGGGATAAATAATGAGGTTTACCCTCCTCATATTTTCTTCTGTTATTCCCGAATATCAACAATTAGCATACTATCTAAAACTATATTTAGTTCATTGACTCATTGCTCAAATGATTTACAAAGCAGAAGTGAGACAAGGAGGAAGAAAAAATTTCTTGAGAAGATAAAATCAGATTAGAGAAAGAGACAGTTGTAACACTACAGAACAATAATTACAGAGTACACTTTACTGTGGTAAGCATTCAAGAAGGAATATATAAGGATGAAAGACGGTGACAGTACTGCAGAGATTATTCTACTGTAATGACCTATTGACAGGTTTAAAAGGCAAGACATACATAACAACTGCATGTGAATCTTTAAAAACTACTTTCTCTAAAAATACATACTTCATGAAAATGGGATATTTTCTGGTAAGACATGGTAGAGAGCTGTCATTATTAAAACTAATTAGGACAAAATCTATTAGGACAAAAACAGTGCACTACAATGTATTCTTCAAGTATAGCAACTGGACTTTTTACTGCTCTTTGGACTCACTGTAAAGCAAAGACAAGACAAGCAAAGCAAAGTCGAGACAACTCTTGACTATACACATTCTCAGAAATATATTATCTGTTATCATCTCAGTCTAAATGTTGATTTGTAACATAATAGGGTGTGCAGTAAAGTCATAACTGCTGTTTCATCTCCACTGTCAACATCTCAACTCAGTTTTTGTTTTTTGCTTTGCCCAAAAACTCACAGAAGAGAAAAATTGACAATATGAGTTCATGCCATGCTGGCCTCAGTTCTCAAGGAACTTGTATTTTTGTTAACAAAAGTAAGCTTAAGACCAAGCCACATGTATTTACCAACAACAATAAACTTCAAAATCTGTTAGTTAGATTCATGAGTTGTTACAGCATATGTTTCCTACAACAATCACTATTCAGCTCTCCCTGTCCTTCCACTCTTCACTGCAATTTATTATGCAGTATAGGACAGGGAGGATATGAAGTCAATAACCAGGCCTGTAACATAAAAATGACATAATCTAAAACAACAATGATCTCTAAAAGAACAAAAATGTCAGTGAAAATGAATAGATGAGAGGCTGACTTTTATTTCTTTTTTATGGACTTTAGTGATCACAATCATAGACATTCATAAATTCAAGCAGTAACAATGCATTAATTATTTTATGCCCTTGTTTTGGAGGCAGTTTTATCTAATGTGTAGGATTCAAATGTAATACTTTTTCTTCAATGCTGTAATTAAGAGAATTTCACGGCATTTCTCTTAATATAAACCATTCATTATTTGGAGATAGCTGTTGACAATAATGAGCTGGTAAAATATATTTGGATATATAATATCCAAATATGGTAATAATATAATGGTAATAATAAGCAGGCAACACAAGCAGCTGTCAGCTTGTGCAAGACCATTAACAAAAACAGGAATGAGAATCCATTATATTATATGTTCTTTGGAGAGCACTTCGAATCTACTGTTCTCAATCAATATTTTATAGTAGGACAGACAGCAAAAGTAGAACTTAGAAACACCTGAAGTGTGTAAGAATTTTAAATAATCAAAAAACTTTTATTTAGAAACAATTTAAACTTAACTCTTAAACAGAAACAATCTGTTAAAATCAAATCACTTACTTTTCAGCTGCTGCTTGCTCAGTTTTCCTTAGAATGCTACGTTCAGGAGAATGTGAGGGAGACCTCAGCGTTGAACTGAGAGGAGGTGAAGCCCGCAATGACGATGTAGAGAGACCATGTCGGCGCATCTCCTGAATTGCACGTTCTCTGCCAAAAAAGAGCAATTTTAGTTACATTTTTAGCAATTTCAGCACTTAGGTACTGTAGGATATTAAAGGAAGAAAACATAACTATTTCTCTCCACATTGTTACTTGGTGACTTTTCACAATACTTTGCAAAAAGTTTCATTTTCTTTAAAGTCACTCAATTTCATTCTCATTTCCATGAGAAAGGACTTTTTTTTTATTTTTAGAGGCAGTGGTAAACTCATAAAATTTATGAGAAAATTCAGAAACTGTATAAGATTTTTCTTTCCTTTTTAATTAAACAGGTATCATATTTTGCACAACAAAGGAATAGAGCTGTCCATAAAAGTTTCTCACTGTTAAAAAAAGCAAGTTTTAAAAGCAATAAAGAAGAAATAAGAAAAAAACACTGAAAACCCAACACCATACCGTTCAAATCGCTCAGTTGTCAGTTGTCTTTTTAAAATATCACAGTCAGTCTGAAGCTGTGCAGCTTTACTTCGAAGTATGGAAACCTCTCTATTATGGCTGCTTCTAAAACACAAATCACAAGAAGCAACAAAGTTTTCTTTGAACACTGTCATCAGAGCAAGACAAAACAAAATCAGATACTGAACATGTTGTTTCATACAGACTAAATCAAAGACAAATTAGAAGCAGTAAGAATCAAGTGAATGCAACAGAATGTTTCTGGAAGAACCTAAAGTGAGAATGCAGTAAGAAGTTCTCAGTACATCCTGACTACATCATGTTCTTTTTCAGAAAAGGTAAACACACACATGCTTTATAAAAACAGACAAAACAATTAAAACATTAATTTATTGATTTATTATCCTCTCTTGCAAGGTGAGATGGTCTTTAAGTGTACATAAAAAAGGAAGAAAAAAGCAGTAAATATCCACAAAAAGTACAAATAACAGTAAAAATTGTATCAAGTAGGCTGGACTATCTGACTAGCAATGAGCACAACTGGATCAGATCTAAGTAAAAAAATGTACTCATGTAAATATCAGATCTGCACAACCTAGAGTCTCAAGGCTTGTCATACACCCTTTGTTTTCAGGCCCAACTGATTCAACTTCAGGAATCAAAATGAAAAGCAGCCTTGAAAAACATAATTAAATATACTTCTTAGTAAACCATCATTTTGGCCAACTCAATGCTTGGTTGCAAAATACTATTAATTACATTATAAAGGAAGAAAAAGAAAGTGTGAAATAAGTTGTCTAAATGTTGTCTAATAAGTTGTCTAGACAGTTGTGTTATTCCATACAGTCTTCAAAGCCAGTATGAGGTGGTGCTCGAAAGTCACTTCTGGAGAAGCAAAGTTGTACTAGTTTATTGCGAAAGCACTGGATTGGAATTCTGAGAAATGAGTTCCACTCCTGGGTCAGTCACAGACTTCCTGTCTGGTACATGCTGGTCTTTGACTCCAGGAAGATGCAAACTACTTAAGAGATTTGTTCCAAAAAGAATGGCAGCATATTTTTTCCCATGTCCCCTATTCATCAGTAACATTCCTAGAATAGTATCTTGATCCAGTATGTTGAGAACAGGTGTGGAAGACGAGAGATCACGATGATATCTTATGCTAAGTCCTTCAGAGACAGGCATATGCTTTCAGGATGGAGGTAAGAATTCAGGGCCCAATACCATTATTGTAAAATAAGGAAAGAAAGCAAACAGTTTGTGAGTTCTGAGGTTATTCCATGTCAATGACATTTAAACAAAATTAAGAGCATGAAGCAAATCACTTTAAACTTTAGAAATATTTTAATTTGAAACCTTTATGCACAGTAACCCTCATCTAAATTTACACAATGAGACACAATTTTCACAGGACATCTGTCTCTTTCCCACTAGATACAGATAGCCCTCAACAAGTAGTGTGGCTATTCCATATTCTCTATTTAATACTTTAATCATTATAGAGCCTCAAGATCTCATATACTATACTATCATCCAAATAGCACTCCAAGTAACAACTACTTACTCTACAGAGCTCGTAATTACAGCACTGGAGAATTTCACAAGTTAATTCTGAGAATCATAATGTAAAAGATTATCAGTGCCATTTTATAAATAAAGTGGAAGCACCGGCACAAAAAGGCCATAATTTTAAATAATATTAAAAAATATTGGCACATGATTTTTGTCAATTGTCAATTTTGTCAATTTCGAAATTCTGCCAAGCCAAATGAATTTTTGTATTTTGCAAGACACGAACATAATTGTCCTATACTTCAGTTATAGCTATTAACATTTAAAATTTCTGTTCTTTAGACTGCAACTACCACAAACCAAATAGTAGAAAATAAGTTATATGCAACTAGTTCTCACACCTGAACATTTGCCTAGCAACATGCAGAACCTTTGGGATAAACAAAGGAAAACAACGCAACAGAATAGCCACTCTTCCTTGAAGAGAATGTTTTCCTCCTTCCTGCAGTATCCCATCCTATTAACAATGCAAGTACTGATACCTACAATAAACAAGAAATGAATCCTACAATATGTGCGAAATAAAAATAGCGACAAAATTACTGTGAAGTTAGTTAAAAGGGTTTTATAATGTTTGTACACAAAGTAGTTTAATTCAATTTAAATTAAAACCTTCTTCTTTCCTGGTTGTTTGTTTGTTTTCTGGTTTTCGTTGGTTTGTTTTTTTTCTAACTTTCACATTTAATCAGGATATTCCATTAGCTTGTTCATTGTATGCAACTAATATTCTTTCCCCATGTCAAAAAAATCAGCAATACTAAAACATGAAGCACAAAGGCAATGTTGCATAAGGGCAATTAATCTCCAGATCCATTGAGATCACTGCTACTTGACGTGGACCATCATCACCTCTAAGTTGTAGCCTCTGTGTAAATCAACCAAAAGCATTTTCTTGCACATCTGTGTCACCAAGTTACAGACGGCTTTTCCATGATTACATGCTATATTCTGTATCTCATAAGAAGCATTATCTGTCCTATTAACTTCCAGATGTTTCCTTTCTCTCCCTACATTAGAGTTTACTAAGTATCTGTTTTCCTTCATCTGAAATTCTGCTTTGACTTCACTCTTCACCACCATCTCCATTCAGCTGCTACTCTTCCTCCCTGCTATTTGATACAGACCTATCATTGGCTAAAGAATTCCTAGAATTATCATGTCATGATACTTGGCAGCTTTCCTTTAACAGATTGCCTTGGTGATATTAAGGATCTTTTTCAACCTAAATGATTCTAAGACAACATGCCACGGAAACTTCAAATTCCCTGCCTCCAAAACAGGAAGAAAAATTTTTATACTCCCCACTTCTCTCATACGAGAATTTCACATACCCCCTCAACTTCGCTGTTCCAAACAGATTAGTTGTTCTTCTACAAGTGTGTTTAAAAGTTATTATTTCTTTAGGCAGATACACAGCATACAAAGTTGCTGGCCATATTTAGTGTACATGTCAGGTTCAGTTCTGCTCATATTTCAAGGGAACAATAACTAATACAGGATTTTTTCCTTGAACAGTTAATATCAACAGCAGCAAAAGTACTTTTGCTTTTCTTAAGCACTATGACTTCAATATTACGCAAATGATTCTTACTGTAATCAAAGGAAGGTCAATAGGTACCTTCAGTAGATAAGCAATCCACATTTACAATGGATTTAATATACTTAAATACATTTAATATACTTACATACATACATAAACGTACGTTGAAATTTTATTTAGAATACGTTTCTCTTGAAACTCCTGTTCAAGTTTACTGCTTGCACTAAACTGAATTCCATCAAAGTGCTGATTAATGAAAGCAATATGAAAGATCTGTAAAGAAACTTTAAGTAAATGATGCCATGAAAGGCCTAAAGGCATTGCTGCAAAAATCTGCTCAGCTATACTGAACACTCCAACTTTGTGAATAAGTACTGTCACTCAGAAAAAGTTTTTTTTGAAAACCACATAACACACATACACTTGTTAAAACTTACAGTTTGCTCTCGGCAAGTGTCAGCTTGTCTTTCAGTAACTGAATTTCCGTATCTTTCTCTTGGGTTGTTAATTGGTTCTGAAATTCTTTATCTCTACTAGTAGCCAGTAATGTTTCAAGATTCTGAACAGTAAGTCTCTCACTGGATAACTGCTTTTTCAGCAACTCTACTTCTGATTTTATATCTTCTAGTTCTCCTAGGACCTAAGGCACAAATTTTGTACGTTATTAATACATTGGTTTACAAACATAGAGAATTCTGTTTTGTGAAAAGCTGTTAAAAAACCCAAAATAATTGGAAGTCTCATAAAAAAGAATCTGAAACTGAGCTCACAAAACAAATAAAGCCTACAATTATTTTAAACTATACTTATTTTAAAATTATTCAAGCTGTACATCTATCACACGTTTTATTGCAAGCCAGATTAATGAGTGCTGGAAATATTTAGGTAAGTACCTGGAACACTAACTGGCTTTAAACAGCACTATAAAAATAGTATTTACTATACTTCATTCTATTTGACTAGTTCAGCTCACAATTAGCTTCTTGGCTTTTGCTGAAAAGGTAGGAATACTTGTTTTCCTCATCAGTTTTATGAATATAAAAAAATTCTACTGTTCTTGAGGTGTTGAATATTACAGTATCAGAAAGCCCAATGAAGTCACTAAATAAAGACAAAATCAGCTGTAAAAAAAGGTTCAGAAAATTTGAATATTTAGAACTGTTTAAACCATTTCAAAATATTAAATGAATTTGAGCTGTATCTTAATTTCAATTTAATTGAAAAACGCCATTAGGGAAAGGTCTTTAATATCTAAATAAGAAATGCACCATTCGCTTTTGGAAAATTTGAGCAAATTGAGAACAAAAAAATCCCCATACAATCTATTTCTGGTGTAGCAAAAATTACTGCTGCAACATTTTGCAGTGATAATGAATCATAGAAACTCCAATTTCTGTACAAAAACCACAAATACATATCTATATACTGTAAAATTTATAAAAAAATGGAAAGCTAGTGATGTAAATTACTTACCTTGCTCTAAGAAGTAATACTTTCTCCAAAAACCTTTAAAAGCAAAGGAAGTTATTTTATTATAGCAACTAAATTTGCCTTTGCTGCTTACCCTTTCATAATCCATGCTTTTAGATGTCAGTTGTCGAGATAAAAGTTCTTTGCTAGACTCAAGTTTCACACAGAGTTCCCTCACAGAAGTCAGGTCTGCTAACACAGAAGCCTTATCCTGATTTTCATGTTTAAGATCCTCTTCCAATTTGGATATATTTTTCGTAATGGAGGAGATCTGAGATTCATACACTTGATGTGCAACAATATGCTAAACGAAGACAAATATGGATACACTTTCAGTGTTAAATTTAACAGTTTCCTGTTGAATACCTTGGGTTTTCTTAATACTTTTCTCTTCAAAATTACCTTTCCCTATAACACTAACTTTATATTGCACTCCTTCCCCCTCCCTAAAATCACAGCAAAGGACATCTAATAAACTGTCTCTATAATTTTTAATCACCATCTTGAAGAATTATACTAAGTATTATAAAAAAGTGGAATGGAGCTGCATTCCAGCTTCAGAGAATGAATAAGCTTAAACCCCACAAAATGTAACCTACTTTTTACTCAGGTTACAATATAGTCTCTAGCTCTTTCTGGCTAATTAAAAGCGTGTGGTCAATCCACAACAATTATACTCTAGAACTTCACTGATCTCCATGAAGTTATTGCTTCTAAAATATAAACCACATTATGTTCCATGATATTGGTCTAGGTTTCGGTATTATGGAATCCTGATTCTGGATTTGAACTATGTCTATCAGATTTTTACCTTGACTCCATCCACCAATGATTCAAATAGTTCATTCAAAACTTCAAAGAAATTCAAGAACTAAGCCTATGAAGTACTTATAAAACTACATACACCATTACTCAGTTTTGGGAAATCAGGGGAGAAGAAAAGCACCATCCAAACAAAACCAGTTGCTGTTTCAAAAACTCAAGTGTCTGCATATGAAACATTCACATGTAAAAATTATTTTCAACTAAAGTATTAAAAATACTACATTAACTTTATTTAAAAATATTTGAATGTATCCCACTTTTCTTGACAGAATTTCTTTGCACAAGTTGTTACCCCTTGTATCTCTTTTTCCAGAAGTTCTACTCTGTCTCGAAGATGTCTCCGATCTGTATCTACTGAAAGGAGTTCAAGTCGTATTGAGCTGCTTTCTCCTTCAGCTTGATGAGCCTTCATTTCCCAGTCTTCAGCTTGCGTGTGAAGCATTCGGAACTTCTCTAACAATTCTCGGTTTTCTTGTTCCTAATGAAAAAATAAATCACTCTGCAATGATCAACATACCTTCAAGTTGCTTGATCATATTTCATGCCTATTCCCTACAATATCCTTCTTTTTTTTCAGAATAAAGTAGATCTTTCTTCATTTTCTTAATACCACTATCTGGAAATTAATAAAGAGCATAATTTCTTTTCAAGTCCAAATAGCCAATAAATACACTGATGGCATTAAGTTTTATTAAAATGGAAGTACTTACTTACACTGAGAAGTTGTTAATGAGTTTCAAGGCTTCCGGGAGAGGGATTATTTTGGATCTCTCTGCATTGTCAAGGGTCACTTTACTGAGATATACTGAGTGCTGCCCTTTCCAAGAAATTCCAGCAGGAGTCCATTTTCAGCTCTTTTACTTACTGTGCTCTTACAAATGTTTCTATTGCAGCAGTGCCTGAAACACTGATAATCTATTTGAGCATATACACCTAAGCATTCTATCACAGGAGTACAAACCTGCAAGTTTTATCATTTGTGCAGGGAGAACAAATGTTGCTTGTGAATTTTAATTTGGCCAAACTGCAAATGCGTATTAGAAGGCAGTGATTAATTTTTCTTATTTACCTCCATTCCATTCCTCCCTGCTCATGTAATGCACAGCAGGATATGCATGTTGCTAGAACAAATCAGATTTACCTAAAGAGAAAGGCTATTGTTTTTGAAATTCCTTCTTCGTTTCCTACAGAGCTTGGAAGGTGCAGACAGGATCAGGTGGAGCATTAGGAAATGGATACTCATGATTAAGCAAGTGTATGCTGTGCAGAGAAGTAAATCCTTGTCTCCATAGGCATTATCCAGATGCAATACTAGACAAATCTCTGAAATCAACCATTCATAACTGGTTGCTGTCTGTATATTCGACAGCTTCCTGGTAGCCAGATTGAATAAATGGATTCTCATTTGTGAGAGATGTGGCCAGATCTGTAGCTGAAGTACTTCGGGCATATGATATATTGTGAAATTCTTAAAAACTAAGCTTCAAGTGTTTTAAATTGACAGCTTTAAGCTAACATACTACTGACCTTAATTTTCTACTTTAAAAAGTGGTTAAATTTACATGTATTCATTAGTTCAAGTCAGATCAAAACTCATTCTTCCCAGTTCAGTGTCACACAATAGTTTGCCAGTTCATGTTGTCTTGACACAATTATTTGTTTTGAATGTTTATCAGTTTTAATTCACATACATCACACTTTTGAATCCAATTATGAGGATAAATTACATTTACCAAAAACATTGTTTTGACCATACTATTTTTACACTTTCATGCAGAACTACAGATAATTTTTTTTCTTTTCAAAAAGGGTAAAATATCTAAAACAATCATATAGGTTGTTTGTTGCCTACAATCATGAAACAGTACCAGATATTTTACTAGTTGCCTTGTCAAAACTCAAAAAGCAGAAAAACATTCAACCATGACATGTTTGTCATTCTCCAGCATTGTGGCCAACTGAAACATGATCAATGAAATTGTGATGTGCTAGAATTAATCAGCATTTCAGATCTAATAAGGCTTTACACGAATCCCCATAGTAGCTTAAAACACCGCAGAGAAAAGAAGAAAAAAATAAAAGAAGGAAATGGGACAGGCAGTGATAACGGGACCCAAACCACAAAATTCTTAATATGTTTTACTGAAAACAGTAGTGGCTGCCTACAAATTATATTTTTACCTTTGAAGCCATCAAGGTCTCAAATCTGGAAACTTCAGTTATGTAATTATGAACCCTGGTTTTCATGTCTTCTTTTTCACGTATTGCATCTTCAAGCTCAGTTCTGATAGCCTAAAGAGATTACATAAAGGCAAAATTGTGCATTACAATAAATTAATCACTATATAATACTCTAGTAATTGCATAAGACCTAGACTTTTTCTGTTCTGCTTACAAAACCCTTTGGGATTTGTAGTGTTCAGAAATACTCTTTTTTACCTAAGATACATCAAAGAGTTCCCAGGCAATAATCACAGAAAACAATAACTATCATACCATCTCATAAAAGATGCAGCTTCCCCGATGACACACCCTCCTGATCTTCAGAAAATTTGACATACTGATGTTTGAGACCTGGAATTTTTATAGCCTTAAGATCTCTAAGTGAAGACAAGTTTTAGGTCACTAGAATGCCAACTTTATAATAAAAGAATCTTCATTTTAAAGTGGAATTGCAAGATAATATAACTAAATGCATTACTAAGATCATATTTAGACATCAAAAATGCATCATGTAATTTGTTTTAGATACTTAAACTTAAACTAGCTCTAGCCCTCTCAGGTTCGTCTCTCACCTTACTCTGAGTCCTCTAGCCCAGAGAGCCAAAAAGACAAGTATCTTTTTCTATCCCTATGATCAAATGTAGGGAAAATAAAGGATACTGCCTTATTTCTTCCCCCTCTTCTCTTTATGGTATATTAATATTGATTAGTGGCAGCCTCTTTAACTCTGTGCCTTATGTAGCAAAAAATGAAATCAGTCTGCGTGTCTCTGTGGTAGCCTTCCTAAATACACTGGGAAAGCTTTAGTCATCATGCTATGATAATATTTAGTATTTCATCTTAGTAGACACCTGTGAATGGCACATCTAATTTCAGAAATATATCCACATATTTATGTATTGCACTATCAGTTTTGCAAGAACTATTCAGGGTACATCACTTACTTAAAACATGGCTTTATTGTACTTTCTAGCATCAGACTAAGCTGAGTTAACTGAGGAAACTGAAATAAACGTTTTAGCTTGTTGTGGGTTGGGAAATAAAACCGTTCCCCCCCCCCATTCCCCGCCAGGGCTGTCCCGCGGTCCCGGGGCTGGGCCGGTGCTGGGGCTGTCGCGCCCGCGGGGACCACGTCGGGAACGGAGCCGCCGGCGGGGC
>VYZS01000864.1:5535-25958 GCA_013400695.1 Neodrepanis coruscans | reverse complement strand
AATTGGTAATACTGATGTTTTTCATCTGGGCCACTATACTTCGCTTCTCAGTGAGCCAAGTATTGCATAATTATTCACATGTCAAGGTTTTTTCAGTTTACTTTTCCAACAATACGATGTAGCTTCTTTAGCTCTTTCATTTCATAATTAGTAATTTTTTACAACAGAGTTTTGAGCTACTACAAAAGTTCTCTTTTTAATTGTTAAATTGATTTTTTTTTTAATACATGAAAGACTCACATGGATGATGGTACCATAAAAATGCTACAAACAAGAATTGAAAATATTTTTACTTACTGATTTAAGCCTTGTTATTGTTTCTTGAAGATCCTGTATTTCACTGTGTTTTCTTTCAATTTCTTTCTATCAACCAAAATGAACCTATACGTTAAGAGTTACACCTTCAAAATGACAACAATTCTGTTGTTACAAAAAAAATAAGGAAGACTACTTTGATAAGAAATAAAGTATAATTACTTCCTTGTAATAAAGTAGTAAAGTTCCTATGAACCAAAAGCACAACAAATCTGCAGTATAAACACCCATGGCTCTTTTGGAGCACAACAATTGAATGAATCACTGCATGACTCCCCAGAAAAAAAAACCTCTAAACCTATACATATTACCTATCAATAGTTTTAAGTGTCTCAGCATTTTATTTCATACTAAGCTAAAAAAGGACAAATTGCCTCTTAACCAAACTCATCTCACCTAGTACAGTAGAGATGAAATTGTTGTGATTAATTAGGGAGAAATTCTGTATCATGCCACGTAACCTGGAAAAAGTATTGCTTATTGTTCCTTTCACAAGCCAATAGGTCTTTCCTTGCAATTAGAAGACAGAGGCAAACAAAGTTGAGCAGATCCTTCATTCTGTGATATGTTAGTCATTACCTTTGCTTCTCCTATTTCCTTATCTGCAGTCTCAAGCACTATTTCCTTGTGTCTTTCCAACTGCTGAGCCAAGTGATCTATTTCATTCAGTTCTTTACACAGTTCTTCATTTTTATTGCTTAAATGCTCTACCTCACTAGTTACATTTTGTTTAGTGTCCAAGAGGTCTTGAATGCGATTTTCAAGTTCTTTGTTTTTCTGCTGAAGATACTCAATCTGAAAGATATTTTTCATTTAAATATTAATATGCATTGTTAAACTAGGCAGCAAAAGTTCCTCCCAATCTTCTGAAATACAGTGTTTCTATAACCATAGTTAAAAAGTGATATCCTGCTAAAAATAGCAAGAGTTTCTATTTTTAAAACTTAATGCTTATCAACATGAAAAAAATACAATTTTACAAGATACAAGGTGAAGAAAGGTATCACTACAACTTTATTTATCTGATTTCCTAAACCTGAGGTATTCTAAAATCAAAATATTGAAAAGCAGAGATCTGTATAGAACCTTTCTTGGGCATTAGGTTGGTAAACAGAGAGTAATCAGTTTTCTACAATTCACAAGATATGAGAACACATTCTTCTCTCCACCTTTGTGGTATTACTTGCTAGGCTTAGGCTCACTGTTACTCCATCAAAATGAAGCCTTATAGATCAGATTCCAAAAGCTATCTTGTCCCTAACATGTCTCAGCACCTTAAACACACCCTCAAAAATTCTGCTCTACAGACACTGTTTTTCACAGTACACCATTCCCTAAGAGCAAGGGGAAGAGAGGCAGGGACGTAGAGTAGGAGTAACAAATATAAACTCTAAGTTACACTACTCAGGAAATGGGAACCTTGAGTATCTTTCAAGATTCAAGATAACTAGAAGTGCTCCACTTTCACCTCAACACAACCTTCCTCAATACTCCAGAATTACTGCAGACACAGAAGCAAGCCTGAGCTCTTCACAGTCATGAATACTGCTATATGGAGATATCCACATATTTTTTGTCAGAGAATAGAAGTTGTATATTGGGACTGAGCCTGAGCAAGTAGTCTTGATGGTCCAAAACCAGCTTCATGCAGCTCTGGACTCACTCTCTGTACAATCAACTTGCATCCATCATGACTTACTAATTCAGAATCACTAAACACAGCTGTACTGCTTCCAAATCATAGCTCACTCTGTATTTTTCCAGCACTGAAAATGAACATGAGCTAATAAACTCTTCAGTGTGGCTCCCATGCCACTGTATATCGTGCACAATCAGTACACAAAGCATCTAACTCAGCTGGAAAAAACATATATGATATAAATTCAGAGATGAGCTTTACTTGTACTCCTGCCCATCTTCTATTCCTTAAACTCTCATTCTGAGACCAATACTGAATGCATGCTAATATGCACAGTAAACACAAACATCTTTAAGTTTATCCTTTCCTCACAAGTCTGTGTTGGAATAAAGGTGGGGACCATTTGAATTCAGTGAAGAAGATGCCCCAGTCTCTGAGTGGGCTACTGTTTATCGTAAATATATATACCATTGTTAGTTCCTAGAACATAAATGGCATGTACATACATACATAAATAAATAAATGTATTTTCAAACTTGGTGAAAACAAATTTCCTGAATGCTTTCAGATTAACATACTACATACAGATCTGAGATAATAGAACTCTTTACCAAAACTTCTCTGATAGATTTTTAAAACAAGAAATGAAACTTCCTTAGACAAGAAACACTGCCATCTAAAAAGAAAGGCAAATTCAATTGATTGATTTAATATCTATAGTGATTTTTTGAAGAGCTAGAAATTGTGTTTTTAAATTGCTAGTATTTTTAGTTTTTTCTAAACAAGTGTAATAAATCCATTACCTGCAAATTCAAGTGGGTGATAAGCTTCTCATTACTTTTAGTATTTGATTCCAGAGAGATAACCTCATAAGAACGCCCACCCTCCAATGCTAGCAACAGGCGCTCAATTTCTTTGTCTCTCAGCTCAACCTTTGAGGGGGAAAAAATTCTGTGGTATATTCTGTAACATCTAATAGATCCTTTGTTTAAATAAACACATTCAAAAACATTCACTAAAAAGATATGCACCTAAAAATACAATTTCTAACTTACACAGACATATATGTTTTAATACTGGGTTCTTCTGGAAAAAGTGACTGGCTTTGAAAGAAAAATAAATTAATCGAACAGAATTTATAGGAAAAAGTTGAAACGATTCCTACTAGATTATTTTCTTGAAGAAAACCAAACAATTTTCATTTAAAGTGAAGTTAACGAACACTGTAATTTACCTGTCTGAGACTAGCACTTAAATTTAGGGAAAAAGCTTTTAAATAAGCCAACTCAGGACTATTCTAGTCACTGAAAAAAACAAAATACTGGAAGAGTAGAAATTAAAAACAAAATTAAATTGAACAAAAATAAAAGACGGAGGTGTCCACGAATCCTCAGATATTGAAAGGCATAACATATGAACATTTGATGCAATTCTATCACTTAAAGATTATACATATCTTATCAATCCACTCTAAATAAAATATTGTAATATCTGTTGTTCATAAATTAACTATTGAAAGTTTTAAAAATATAGCTAATTCAAGCAGTAAAAAAAATCATCCTAGATCAAATTACTGTTTTGGACAAGTTATGCACAAAAAAAATACAAAAATCCTACTTATGATTATCACATTTAGCTTATTTAATATAATTTTAATACACAAAATGTATCAGCAAAACCACCAGGCATGTATTTTATCATTGCTGTCTCCAAAACCAGGAAGAGAAACAATTCAACATAGGCATATTAGAATAATTGTATTTCACAAGCCCTATGATGCCTTCCCAACAAGCTTTTTAAAACATTGGCATGGCTACTACAGCCAAATAATAGTACTAACAACAATAATAATAATAATGATGAAACAAACATACTTGTTTGCTATAATTTTTCATTCCACATTCAGATATCTCCAGTTTTTCCTGCAGCTCTGTTACTTCTGACTGAAGTTCATGAATTCTGAAATGTAGCAATATATTGTTTATGTCAATTTATTGCTTCTGAACCCAAACATTTCACAAAGACATTGTTTTGTTCATACAAAATATTAATGAAGGTTTTCTAATGAAGAAAAGATGAAAAAGCTCACGGGTCAAGACAAAGACAGGGAAATCATCTACCAATTCCTGTCACAAGCAACACTGACTCAAATTGGTGAAGATTAGTTTAATTTATCATCAATTAAAAAGAGCAGGATGGCAAGAATCAAAGATATACCTATACTTCAAAATTAAAAAGTTCTTTAGATTACCGATTGTCAGCCACTTGAAGAAGGTCTGCAATATAAGGGTCCTCTGGCTGCGGAACTGGGTAGGCGCTAACACCTGACGGGGGGACAAGCTGGTCTATCTGCATGCGCTGACGCCTGAAAGGAATGCTCCTTTTTCTGCCACCTAAAAGTCCAAGCCCAAAGCTGTATTACTTGGAATTAAAGCAAGGGAATTGTCTTCTTTAACAAAAAATTAATTTTCCTATTTATTCTACTGCTTCTGAATGGGCACATTTTACTGTTTTAATCTTTCTGCAATAGTTTGAAAATATTTATACATTCTAGACAACACCATTCCTGCAGTTTTGTCAAATTCCACCTTAATGAGAAGGAAACATGTA
The DNA here is from genome assembly GCA_013400695.1 of Neodrepanis coruscans. Taxonomy (NCBI): domain Eukaryota; kingdom Metazoa; phylum Chordata; class Aves; order Passeriformes; family Philepittidae; genus Neodrepanis; species Neodrepanis coruscans. The sequence continues at coordinate 21,394 of VYZS01000864.1, read as the reverse complement.
AAGTTCAGTAGTTTTTCCCTAAATAAGACTAAATAATCTACAGTTCATACTTGTTGAAGCTGTTAGTGATTTAGCTTACAAAGAAAGCTAAATTGAAACATCATAGACTTTATTCCCCCCACATTTAGGAACTATTTTATGACTGAATTAATCACTGCATTGCTTAGTAATGTTTTTATTCCTTCTATTCTATTGTCATTTCAGTGAATATCATAAGCGTATCAAGCAGACATTATTATTCAATTGCATGGTAACATTATATTTTAAAAAATATAAAACATAGTATTTCCAGGCGGAACAATTACTCTTTGTTATATGATTAAATAAGAACATACAATACTGCAGGATATAGTACAGAAAAATCTCAGAGGACTGCTGACCAAGGGGCAAGTATGCAGAAAGACAGAAAAAGGTGCAGTATGTCATCTTTGAAGCAGAGAACATGAGGTGCAGAAAGGTGTAGAAAAATAAAGAGGAATTTTAATTTTATCTAATGATCTATTATTTTTTTCTCAGATGCCGAAAATACAAAGATAATTCAAGGACTCGGAAAGAAAAGACAATTTAAAAATTTCACAAAATAATTCTATTTTCCTTGGCTTGAAAAAATTAAGAAAAAGGAAACACTAAAGAAAAAAAATTAAGCTGAAATTAACAGCCAGAACATTTTAAGCTAACAAAAACTTTCAGAGGGTTGGAATATTTGCACACATATTTTGTATCTATTTTTAGATCTTGGTTACAAAAATTTGAATTAGTCACTTACACAACATCAACTATCTGTCAAAAATATTCAGACAACCTGCCTCCGACTTAACTAGGTGCAACAATAAAAGAAATAGCTGTTGATTAATAGTGCTCTCTAGTCACATTTTAACTTCATAGTCTTCTATTGAATCTAAGTTTGCATTCAAATTTGTACTTAACACAAGTGATGACTATATGAGACTTCATATAGAGCAGCGACTGAATTTAAAGCCAAAACTTTTAAGGTGTAATGTTATTCTACTGGATATTTCACTGTGGTAACTTCTCTTACCAGAGGAGAAAAAATACTATGTTCTGCAGACCCAAAAAAGCCCAGAGAAAACTTAAAATATCTGTAATTATTTACACTCACCGGGTGTCTGCACCACTGCTTGCAGGTTCTTCTCCTGAAGCTGCTGAATTTTTTCAGCCTTGGCTTTGTTCTCTTTTTCCAGCATTTTGGTTTTATGTACATACTGGTTATTCAGAAATTTCAAGTCAGATGTTTCATGTTCAGCCCTCCTTAAGGAGGCTTTCAAATCTTCAAGAGAGGGAAAAGCAGTATTATCTCTCTTACTCTCACTATTACTTTTCTTAGTAGCACAAAAATAGGCAAAAAGAGAATTCTATATTCTTTTTCCATAGCATGAAATTACCGAATACGCATACCTATGTGCATTTATTTACACAAAACCACACAAAACGATATGTTTTTACATGTTTTGCAAACAAATTCCCATTTTGGAACACAGGCATATTTAACAGCAGTATTTAGTTTTAAATTAAAAAGTACCCATTCAAGGTATGAAAGCATATGTTAAAAATTCTAACAGTCTCATGATTGATTAAAATAATGATTTGGAGGACCTTTTTAACTGCAAAAGAAATATCTGAGCTTGAGCTTTAGTTCATTAAAGGCACCAAACTCAATGACCACTTGCAGTCTCTTATAAATACAGGTAAATGAATATGCAGATCAAGGATTTGACCACAATTCTAGTTTGACACAGAAGAATTAAAAAAAAAGTATCATAATTTTTATATTACCTTTAACATGACGATCAGACTGTTCTTTCAGTTTTAATATTTCTAAATGTAGTTCGTTATTTTCCCTGGTAAGTTTAGCATTCTCTGTTTTATAAGGTTCCAAAATAGTATCATAATTGCTGCAATCTTTTTCAGTTTTTCCAGCAGATAACTTTGCACTGCGCAAGCTCTCAGTTGTATGAACTAAGTCACTGGGATAAAGGAGCATTAGATGTGTTAGCAATGTTATCAGCCTTTACACTGCAGATGCAAATGTTTACTATGACCTCAGAAACAAAACCCTCTCCCCAAGAGAGGGGTTCAAACAAAGACAAACAGAACATTCATGTAAGAAAAACTGAAAGACAGTAATCATTCATTTAAAAAAAAAGTAAATAGAAAAGAACAAATATGAAAAATAAAGTCAAATGAAAGCATAACAGCAGTTTACATCTGATAATTCAATACACTATTTTCCACATAAAGTAAGATTTGGAAAGATTATTTTCTCCTCCAAGCACTATGCCAGTTCTAGCAGTACTTATCACAAAAGGTTACTTGCACTTATATGGGGATCAGATGCTCCATAAGAGAGATTAGTGATACACAACTATAAACATTTTTGTGAAAACAGTATCAAAGCTAGTTTTGGAAAGAGTAAAACTCTCTTCTAGACATGAGAATAAGTCTTTATGTTGAAGACAGACTACTCCACAGCTGCCTACCTACGGCTCCTCCATCTGTATTACTGTATGCTGGAGAGCAACAGAAAGAGAATAGCTACATTTGCACGTATAGCCAAACATAACTGGATTACTATGGAAATTACTATGTTCATAATCACATCAAAGCCATGAAATGGCAGATACATTAAGATGGTTGTTGGAAAATTTGTTTTTCTTCTGTAAAGTGCAGAGATAGCAAATTTAAATTTCTCTAAATGAGATCATAGTAAATGGAGACATGAATGTTTTATTTTACATCACACAGACAAGACTACTTTTTACGCAACCAGTTATAAGAGTGTGTCCTTTAAGCACATACCAACAGCAACTATTCTTGGCTCTCTTATGATGTCAGAAAAGTTGAATTTTCCTAGACCATAGAAAACAATTCTGTTGAATGAATTTAAATCTGAACATAGTCTCATCACTTAAACTAACCCATCTGACTTTATCATACACAGGAAGCTAACGTTAGCTCTGAAATAACATTGATAGAAAGTCATCTTCAGACTAAGCATTCTTCCTTATACATCAAAAATCAAACAATACCTGCTATATGACTACTATTTTTATTGAATCTCCTTTTGAATACCTGAAAAGCTTTTCCACCAAAGGTAAACTCTCCACTCCCAGTGGCTGCCGATAGCCCAGCTGATCCAGACGTTTCCGGAGGTTAACAAACCTTCGCTCTGCATTTGTGCTCATTGTAAACACGAAGTAGCAGCTCTTGTCACAGTCAAGAAAAATGGGACATCTACAAAGGATTGCTGGTTACAACATTAGTCCTTTAAAGAAGAAATAATACATAAAAAAAAGTTATGGAAAAAAGCATTTTTTCATGTAGAAAATACAGTGCATAAGCATGTCCTTAAAATTTAAGCAAGCCAAAAGAGGATCACAGAGCAATTAAAANCCTCCCCAACCTACAACAGTTTTCCTATTAGATTCTAGTTCTTTTGAACAGTAGTCATCACTGCATCTTCCACAATGCAAATTTACAGATTATTCTCAAAAAAAACCCATATATTTTTTCTTTTATATATAAATCTTACTTTCAAAGTTTACAAGTCAATATTTAACATAACTTTGCCAACCATTTGTAAAATTGCATAAAACATGTAAAATGCTAAAGACAGTTTAACGCTGAAAACTTATTTTCTATGCTGAAAAACGGGAAAGAAAAAAAACACTAGTGTACTATAGTCCTATCTGCATTGTTTTCTGAGAAACACACAGTTCAAGGATCAAAGGGTTGGGTTTTTTCAGTTGACTAATTAGTTGTCTTTTTATTGCTAAACTGATCTGAAAGGGACTGGATCAGCACTACTATATCACAGATGATAATGGTGGCTTTGCCATGTACCTTTGAGAGAAGAAATTTTACACTGTTGGGTTCTTCCAGATTTAGACACAGAATAAGAAAAAAATCTAATACTAGAGTTGATGTTTCTTAATATATTGTAGGAACCAAAAAATTATATGCAGAAGATTTACTCAAGGAGGATAAAGAATTTGCAGTCAAGAAAGTTTTCACTGCTGGGAAAGGACTGGCTTGGGAGAAGATTCTTTCCCATGAATAGAACTGTATGTATCTCTCTGCCTGTCCATTTCAGAAGTAGGATTCCCGTGTGGAGGTAACACTTTCTCACAGACACACTGTGGGGCCCCTGCCAGGAGAGAGAAAAGTCCATAACAGCATGAGGGAGAACACAACCTCGAAGTTATGTGCATGTGAAAGGTTTTGATACAAAAGCACTTGAGGTACAGGGGCTGCACATGCTCTGTCCCCCTGCTGTGTTTTTAGCAGTGTGTTTTTGGGGTTTTTTAACCCAATTTTTAACCCCAATTTTTGGAATAAACTTCTCCTTAATACCTTAGCTGCAGCTTGGTACCTGGGGTTACCTGCGTGCATATCACCTCTTACATCTGTGAAAACATCTCTTCAATAGTTAGAAATATTTTTGAAAAATAGTTACTTCTGTAAAACATTCCCCCTCACATTTCTTCATAACTTTCAGTATTAATCTACTGGCTGCAAAGACCTCAGCAAACAAACTATCAATCTGTGGAAGTATTGTTTGCGTATCATATAAAAGGGACAGAATATAGATACCTAAACCATAGTCTTTTGCAATCCCCCAGATTTAAAAAAATATATTAAATAAATATATGCCGGTATTTGAAAATAAAATTATTTATTAATGGCAAAATGAGAAAACATGCAAGTTCCTCTCATGTCTAAGGCTGGAAAGTAAGATTTTATCTAATTTTATTAAAACACTACAAGGAAGTCCAGCAACAAGTCTGTGGTTCCCACATACTGCCCCACGGATGAGAAAAAATCACCAGACTTAAAAGGACAGCATCTGTTCCAGATACTACCAAAAATATTTGCTTGAAGAGGTTCAGGATGTTGAGATGTTAACTAAGCAATGGTGGCGAGAGCAATCCCTTACGTCCCGCACTGGGATGGTTGGCGGAGACGGCGCTTCCTTCCACTAAACGGTAACTGTTAGAGTTACAAGTGGAAGTCAATGTCCTCATGTGCAATTTGTACTCCTCTGGAAGCCAAAGAATAAAGCAAAAAGCAATGAGATCTTGGTATTCCTGCATTAATGTTGAGAATTCTCTGTTGAATTCAGGACGTGATTGTTTTTCTAGATTTAGCCTCAGAAATACATCTTTCATTACTACAGAAGTAAACTGGTAACTCCTGAGCCCATGTTCTCCTTAAGAACTGTATCAGTTAAAAAAGATTAAATTACTTTAAAGTCACTAATCAGAGTTATTTAAAAGCTTATGTTTTAAAAAGAGCACAGTATTTTCTACTAATCACACTGAGAAAGTTTTACAGAAAAAACATCAAGAAGAAAACTGTATGGGAAGCTTGTATGGGAATAAAGTTTTTCTGCAGTAACTGCAGAGAAAAATAAATGCACAGATGTTAGCTGTGGCTAGGAAGTACATTGAGAATCTTGCTCAATCACTGCAATGGGCATTTAAGGTTGTTACCTAAACATACTTTAATAATGGGAGGTACCAACAAGTTTCTAGTTGAATTACTCTCCTTCCTAAAGACTGAAATTTTAAATTCAACTCATTATTGCCACTGGAATCAAACAAGAAAAAATATTATCTTCTATTCTCTAGAGCCACATCTGATGTACAACATGCCCAGGAAATTAAGAGCTGGAGTACAGGTCCCAAAGGTGACCAGAAATTAAAATAATTGGGGACTGTTATTTCTGAGAGCTTAACATAGATATTAGGATCTTCAAAGACAATAATTGTTGTATACCCTTTGTTGGAAAGAAATTATGTGCCAGTAATTCCAGACCTCTGTCATTATAGACAACCATAATTTAAATCTCACATCCTAAACTTAGTATATCACTAGTCTTACTGTGACATCAAAAAGTATCTAGCAACTTCTCCATTGGGAAAATTTGTTTTTCTAGAAATATAAAATTAATATATGAACTGCAGTACTAACTCAGTTGAATCCAAGACCCGTCTGACCCAATAGCCCATGTCTCTGACACAGCAGTATAAAAACCTAAGAAACATCAGTCAAATCTTACTTCTGCATACATTCTCTTTCACTAAGCCAAGGATTGCAAGGATTTGATGAGCCTAAAGCTGAACTGAAATCATTGCTAGATCCTTCTCTGAGCAGCCATATTCTTTGCTGTAGCCTTCACTATTCATATTGACTCCTAACTTGCCATTTGCCTTTCTGATTTACCTATAGCATTGATTACACGCATTCACAATGACACATCTGCGTGAGAGGTTCCTGCCACTTCAGAGACCATGATGCCTTCATTAACACTGTTCCTCACCTCCCACTTTTATTACTCTGTCCAGTGAAGCTCTTCTGCAAACCTCGAAGTGCACTTAACGTCCATATAATAAGCAAATTCTGTCCCTTGCTGTTTAATCCATTCCTTCATTTTACTGATGGGTGTTTGTCAGGGCTTATCCCCAGCTGGCAACTAAGTATCACACAGTTGCTGCTCCCACTCATACAGGATGGGGAGGAGAATCAGAGAGAAAAAAGTAAAATTTGTGGACTGAGTGTTGCAAGAGTAGTTTAATAATTGAAACAAAGTAAAATAAAAGTAACACTAGCACTACTCATAATAATAATTGAAAAAGAGAGACATAGGCTGAAAAAAAACCCAAGAGAAACAGGAGATGCACAATACAATTGCTCACCACCCGATGACCAAAGCCACGATCAGCACCCCTTCCAGGCAATCCCCCAGTTTACATACTGGGCATGACATCCTGTGGTATGGAATATCCCTTTGGCCAGCTCAGATCAGCTGTCTCGGCCATACTCCCTCTCAGCTTTCTGTGCACCTCACTGGCACTGCAAAGTCCTTTGCTTAGAGTAAACATTACTTAGCAACAAACAAAACATCAGTGTGCTATGAACATTATCCTCATCCTGAATCCAAAACACAACATTGCACCAACTACTAGAAAGAAAACTAACTCTATCCCAGCCGAAACCAGGACATTTGGTCTTCTGATTGCTCTTAAGTATTGATTAGATGCATTCACAGTGACACCAACATCTCTCTGAGTTACTGCTGCTTCAGAGACCTCGATGTACATCACTTTGCCTTCATTAATACTGTTTTTACCTCCTGCTTTATTACTCAGCCCAGTAAAACTCTCCTGCCCTTGGACTGCACTTAACACATCCACATAATGAGCAAATTTTGTCCCTTTCTGTTTAATCCATCCTTTCCAATCACTAGTCAGTGTTAAACAGCAGATAATCCTCTGCATGTTCACTGTAAGGTAGTGCTCTACCCTTTTTTTTAACCACTAATTTTTTTCTCCATTTCTGAAAGAGTCCTGCTTTCTTAAAAGCCTGTGGTAAAGAACCGTCCAAAAAGGTTTTTTGGAAATCCAGATATTCTAAATCATTCTCGCACAGTCAACTCATTCCAGAATATGCTTTTCTTTAAGGAAACTTAGTATCCTTGTGAATCACAACTGTGTCATGATGAAAGGTACCTTGAACTTACTGAATTTAAATTTGCAAAGTACTGGAAAGCAGTATTTCCCACACGATAAGCTACATTAGCTGCATACATAGTTCACACCATTCATCACCTAAATATTTAATGTAATTTAGTGCTGCTGTGAAATAAACGTAATTTTCACTTTTAGATGAAAAACAGAAAAGGAAAAATTAAACGGTACTTTAAATCAGGCATTTCCAGTCTAAGATTTATTAATATGTCTAAATAAGTGCATCTTTCAGTTGTTCACTGAGACATTTAGAGCAGATAGCCTCATTTTCTGTTCCCCCTTTGCTCATAAAGACTGTTAAAGGTCTGCTTCATTTTATGACATACCTTGATGGTTGCAAGCAGTTTTTTGAAGACCTACGTGTTTATGAAATAGACTTATTTAGCACCTATGAACTGTTCCCTATTGTTCTAAGTCATCGCTGTCGGAAATTGAACCTTGACATGAAAGACAGGCAACGATGGAACCTTAAATCCAGCTGCTTTGGGCTTTCAATAGAGAACAGATTTGCATAACATTGTGTGAAAGAAGCAACGCTGACAAGTATTAAACTAACAATTATAGGTAGAATACAAAACAGAAAAGGTTTAGCACAGAGGCCCTCCTTTCAGTCTGGGAACAATGCAGCAAAATTCATGGTTAAAACAGGCTAAAATCTGTTGCAGATGCACTATTTCTGTTATCAGTAAGAAAATCTAACAACAAAAAAGCAGAGCAAAGGTGTATCTTGGCTACGGAAGAAACAGTACGTCATTGAGCCATGTGGAAGACAAAACATCACTAACAATGGAAGACAAATAAATAAATCACTAGGGATAAATTTAAAGGCTATGAAATCTTTTCTTTTTAATTAAGTCTGTAACGTTAACACCAAAGACAATTATAAATTGGAGTTTCCATTCTCAGTTTTGGAAAACACAAAAATCCATGTTTTATGTTTTGGTTTTGGAGTGTTTTATTTTGCGTGTATGTTAAATAGGTTTACAATGTGTCCCTGTCCTGTAATTACTGGTCACGTAGCTCATCCCACCATAAAGAGCCAGTTCTGTTTTCACCCAGGTTCAAAAGACACTCAGTGGACCAACCATTTAACTCCAGCAACGCTTTAAGAGGTGGCTCTGCCCAGTCCACGGGCGCTGAGGGCTGTGCCGTGACAAGCTCTTGCTGCACCATCGTGTTCAAGAGGCATCGAATGAGCCAGCGCTTGTTTTAGGCACGTGGATTTGCTGGGAGTTTATTTCTTATACAAATACACCACGTTTGCTCGGAGTGCCAGCACTCTGCCAACAGAACACAACTGTTGCTATAGAAAACCAGAATTCTTCCCTAGAGAATCAAAGAATCTCAGAAATGCTAGGGCTGGAAGAGACCTCTGGAGATCATCCAGTCCAACTCCCCTGCCAAGACAGTCACCTAGAGCAGGTGACACAGGAACGCGTCCAGCTGGGTTTTTAATGTCTCCAGAGAGGGAGGCACTACAACCTTCCTGGGCACCTGTGACCAAACCCTCTAAGTTCACAATGCAGCACAAGAAAGCCCTATCGCCCTATCGCGAGCCTGCTCATCCCGTCTCCTCAAACCGGAAGCTTTGCAGACCTTCCAACCACTCCAATCTATACCTACAATCTATACCGCGGTTGGTCCCCTTTTAAACAGGTTTACGCCACTTTTCCCGCCGTGTCCCCGGGCCGGCCTTACCGCACTCGCCTCTCCGCCCGGCGCTCCCAGCCCGACCCTCCGCCGAGCGCCCGGCACGTCCCAGCCTTTGAAAACCTTTGAAAATGGCGCGCGGAGCTCCTGCCGCTTCCGCCCCGTCCCCTCGGCAACGGCGGGGACGCGCCCGCCCCGCCAACCGCCCTTCCCTTCCCTTCCCTTCCCTTCTCTTCCCTTCCCTTNTGCCCGCCCCTTCTCCTCCTTCCCTTCCCTCCCTTCCCTTCCCTTCCCTTCCCTGCCCGCCCCTTCTCCTCCTTCTCTCCCCTGCCCGCCCCTTCCCCTCCCCTCCTTCTCTTTTCTTCCGTTCCCTGCCCGCCCGACCAGCAGCCCTGGCGCTGGTGGCAGAGCTGCTGCTGCCGCCTCGCTCGGAGGCGGAGCTGTCGCAGCCCCCGCCGTGCTCCGGTAGAACCATGACGGGAGGCCTCGGCGCTGCGCAGAGGGGCCGGGCCGTGCCGACAGATGGAGAGGGGCTTTGTATATGGGCAGGTGGTGCTAGATAATGGCAGGGGATAATGGCTTCAAACTCGAAGTGGATAGATTCATATTAGGAAGAAGTTCTTCACTGTGAGGGTAGTGAAGCACTGGAACAGGTTGCCCAGAGAAACGGTTGCCCCATCCCTGGAAATGTTCAAGGAAGGCTAGGCTGGATGGGGCTTTGAGCAACCTGGTCTAGTGAAAGGTGCCCCTGCCCACGACACAGGGATTGGAACTAGATGATCTCTAAGGTCCCTTCCAAACCAAACCATTCTGATTCTATGAAATCCAGATGCCTCGATGTTCCCGAGTTGCCACCTAGCATGTTTGTTACAAAACTCAGAAGAAAAAATTTCCATATGCATATTGTTCTTTTATTCTTGCATGGGCATCTGAAAACGTGAAATCTTACCTCTGTCTGTATGTTTTCTTTTATTGTACCTGTTTGTATTCTATATACACCCCATCTCTATCCAACAATTTGGTAACTTCATCAAACTGTACAGAAAACCCTTGCAGCTGAAGCTCCTGGAGGATGAAGGGCTTACATAAGGTGGGAAAATATACTGATGCTAACAGGAAGAAAAATAACACATATTGAGAAATTGAGCAAAACTCCAAGGGCCATAGACAAAACAATGGAATTAACTCTGTGTTTTCACCTTTTTGAAATAATGCTCTACAGAAATAAAGAATGTGATGAACATAGTTTAATTAAGAATAATAAACATAGCCACATTACATCTCAGAAAACAAATTCAGTCTTCCCACTTCATAAAAGGAAGGGAAAATACTTGATAAGTCTCCATTGCTTACATAATTTCCAAGACGCAAAAACTGAGTGAAAACAGTAGTAGTATTTTCCATGCTATGAAGGTAGTGCTTACTGCTTCTAGTAAGAGGAGGGATTATAAATAAAAGTATCTGAATATTAGGGGAAGAAAAAATCCAAAGTGTTTCACAGAATTAATGCTTTCAGACAGTACTTCAGCCCAGTAAAAGCACAACAAATCCCCGAAGGTTTCATTTTGCCCTGAAAGATATTTGAAGCGGAGTGTAACTCAACAAATCTGGCGGTTAACTACACATACGTGGGGAAATCCATCTTTTAAAAACAAATAGCATTTATAGTGTTTGAATCCCTTATACACAGGCACACATTTTGCTATCTTCTCTTTCCCTTTTGAGAAGTTAATGAGACTGTGCAATACTGGAGCAGTAGTCTAAAATATCCTGTATGGTAAATTCCATAGTAATTCCTGATCCAGGATAGCAGCGAGCTATCAGCCCTTCAAAGTGCTTGTATTGTCGTATAAACTCATCTTGCATGGAATGCCACACAACCTGCCAAAGAAAGCAAACTTTAAGAAAAGTCAACTGGCACACACTACATACGTGAACTACAAAACATGGGCTCATTAACTGATTCTCAGATTGGGTGTTATTTTACAATTAAAACTGACAAAGTTTGAACTGACAAAGTTCAACAAATGCAGTTACTGCATTACAAAAACAGACTGAAGTTTCTCACCCCTGAAGTTTAAGATCTGTAATTTTTACATGTCTCCTACCAAATGTGCAAAGCAGAAAATAGTAAAGATGAGAAAGTTTTCCTGAAAGAGAAAGCTTTTATCTTTCAAGATAAACACTCTGAACCAAAACAGTGCTGTAATTAACATTTCAGATTTAAAAAACTTGTTTAAACAAGCTTAACTCTTTAACCTATTCATCATTTACTCCAATGAGAAAGTTTGCAGCGTTTAAGAAAAACATTAGATAATACAATTATCAGAAAACATGTAATTGAATGTGTATTCTGCTATAGTGCACCAACTAAACTTTGCACCAGGTTAACAGTGCATTTAAATCTACTTCTCTCTACTTCCAGTATATTTTGCAGAACAGAGATCACCTCTTAATAGTCAGCTCCCTAGCTGACCATTCCTACCTAACCATAGAGGAATTTTCTTTATGAACCTTACCACATTTCAAATCAATGTTAAATAACCATAATTATAAAACCCCCCACAAACCTCTACTCAAAATTCATGAGTTTTTTTCAGTTATGCTGAACATTCTCACAGAATACATAAGCAGAAGCAATAATCAAAAGCCTTGGTGAAACATTATAGAAGGTTTTTAAGTTTACCTGAAGTAAGTTTTCTTCTTCACAGAGATGTTTATCTACCTTCTTGTAGAGATTATCCAATCCCTTCTTCACTTCTTTACCAGGATATTCCTTTATAACTTTACGAAGCTCTTGTTTATTAAAAGCCAACTGATAGCTGACTTCCTCCTCTCGTATACCTTGTGCCACACGAGCTTCAACACCTTCAAAAAAATGCTAACAACAAATAACAGTATTATTGACTATCATAAATCTAACTAATTAATTTGACAATGATATGTGTAGTTGTGTTGATTCAGCTTCATCACTGTTGTGTTCCCCCCATTTTTGTTTTTTAATTGGGCAAGAAGTAGTGCTCAGCCATAGAAACACAGCCCTCCAAGTACTCACATATAACAGAAGCAATCAAGCTTTTCTCTGCAACCTTGTAACTACGGATCAATCAGCCTCAAAAGCCTCAATTAATGAGCACATAGTCTGGGAAAATACTGCATCTTTCAGATAAGATCACTAAGCACTTCAGTGTCCCTACTTAACCCATAATTATACAACAGCATAATTCTTCACACTTACCCTCACTTCTCACTGCCACTGACCAGCTGGCTCAACATAATAAAAATGAAGGACAGTATTTCTATGAACATGCAGGTAGAGCCACAAAAGTGCACCATCTCTGGCCACGACAGAGTTAACTTTCTTGTTAACTGTCTTCAACATATGATGCTGGTTTCGGATGTGTGACTAACACAGGGCTGGTAACACCACAATGTTTTGATTATTGCTGAACAGGTCAAATCTGATAAAATCATACCAGATAACACACTCAACTAAAAAAGTGGAGTTGGTGGAGGGGGTAGGGATGGTGCTTGGCTTCAGTATGGATCTCCTCTCACATACACACATAAAATGGATACCTGAAGAAGCATGGTGGGGGACATGCAGTAGGCAAAACAGTCTGAACATTTTAACACTTCATACATACAGAACTTTCCTAGAACGTTTCTTATTGTTGAACAGTTCAGAAACTACAGTAGTTTTCTCTGCAGCTGAAGTAAAGAAAATGATCCCAAAGTTCCTAATTAATTTTCCCCTCACTTTTTCCTTCTTTATTTGCTTAAGACACTGATGTTTAGTCAGTACTATTAATTTGCCATGAAAAATTTGCTTATTTTCATCCAAGACTGTTATCCTTGCTAAACATACTCAAGTCCAAAATAATAAGAGATTATGATAGAGGCAGTGATGAAGAGATCAAATAGTGCAAACTAAATATTCAAAAGCTATTCTGTACTATTTAAATGTATACTCAAATATACTTACATTTAATTTTTCAAGAGGCTGTCCAAGTGAATAGATTACGTAGGACTGAAGATGATCAGTGTATTTCTGTTTGGCTTCTTTTTTCTCAGCCTCCAGACAAGAAATTTTCAAGCGAGAAAGTGTTGCAAAAATGTGATGGAAGTTCTCCATCATGACCACATCTCTGGGTGTTTTCTGGCTTTCATTAGCTACTTTCTCAACTGAAAGAAATAGGAAGCAAAGTATTTAAAATACCAAAAGGACAAAGGACAAGCAAACTCAAAAAAACACAACCAATAACCATAATACTGTCAAAAGAGGAGTTTTGGATTTCATATAATTGAAAAATGGTTATATGAGGAATTGTCAGAATTGCCACTAAATAAAACAGTATCTGAGAGCCTTCATAACAAGTAACAGATATATACAGGCTGTAAGTCCATGATATTTGTATGACAAAAAGGTCAGTTATAAAAAGACACAGAATAGTGACCATGTATGGTCTCATTTACAGAAGTCAAAAACAACCCACATTCTGCGGAGGCTTATAAGCAGGTTTTCAGTGCCCTTAATAAATTCTACATGATAGAACTACTTAAGAAAAAATCAAAGGAAAATTGATTCCCATCTCACTAGGACAAATTTTTGCTTCTTAGTTTTATGGTCAAAATTACTGTCAGTCTCTAAATTTAGTAATAAAAAAAGATAACTCCCCAATATAAAACAAAACAACAGGCAGGCAAAATAAATTCTATCTATTGCTCCCTTACTGCACCTAAAAGCAAGCTAAAAGAAGATGCCTTCCACCAAGAATGTAATTAAGTCTCTGTGCCTGTTCATCCATTAATCCTTTTGCTGAGACTACCAGAATATCGATAATGACCACAAATTCACTTCAGTCAGAACACTGAATGGCCAACTAGGAAAATGCTGTCAATGTTTTCTTCCCATATAATTTTCTACAGGGCAAAAAAAGACAGGAAGCCACTTCAAACTGAGCAGGCCGTGCTGCTGCCATCTCCTCTCCATCTTTAGAGTCTTAACCACTTCCCTCTGTCATAAAGTATGTACAAAGGGAAATATCTACAGTTCTCTCTTAAAAAGTATATTACAATCAAAAGTATTACACTTGCTTGCCTACCAGTTACAGAGACAAACAAAACATCAGCATGGCTTGCAATAATCTTAAAAAAACCTCATCTGTTAATTGGAGCAAATAGGAGGAAACAATTATTTTAGAAACTTATGACAAGCTCAGAAGACCTACCACTGATAAAAACAGCTCTAATAAGTTTTATGTAGGCTTTATCTAGATCTCCTCGTCGTTCTGCATTTTTGAAAATTGATTCAGCAAGGGCTGCAAACTCTTCAAATTCAGCAACAAATGGAAGGATCCCAACTTTACTCTTCTTTGAGATTTTTACTTCATCCATCTGCTTCATTTGGTTACTCTTAAATTCAAAACAAGAACAGACGTTAGCCTCTAATATATGACTCCAAATCATCTAACAACTATTAAAAGAAAAATGCAGACATACTAAAAAACTGACATTTATCCAAACACAGAAATAATTTTATATTTCAATTCATGTATCTACATAGTCTTTCTCCCTCTTTCTACTTAAAAATTTGTTAAGTAAAATAACTGGAAAGAAAAAGGGAAGATGGGCTTTTATTCTCCTTTTGTTGTTTTTCTTTTCTTAATTCTAAGTAAACAATGGAAAAAAAACAAACTTTGCACCAGAAGCAATTAACAATTTTCACTCTCTAATCTAACAAGGAACTTCATTTTTCTGATTCAGCCAAGCTAACAATTCTTTTTGCTGCGAAAGTTTCTTTAGTCTTCTATTGAAATATTATTTCTGAATGTAATTTTAAAATAGTCAACTTCAAAATATTTTAAGCATTAAACTGTCACTGCTGTCACTGCTCACACTGCCAAGGGACCCTCACACCCTCCCAAGTCCACCAAAAGGGAGAGACCTCTAGTTTACTTAATGGTCTTCANGTCGGATCATGTCCTTCCTATTAAAAATGCATAAGAGAAAAATATTACTCTGACAGTTTACTAGGCTGTATTACACGTTCTTTGATAATGCTTTTAGGATATATTTATTGGATATAGTAGTTTCATTTTCATTCAACAAGTCTCATGACTTTCAGAAGGCTGCTACGGGAAGAAATGTCCATGCCACACAGTAAAAATCAATAGTAACATGTAGAAAATATTCCAAAAAGTATTTTCTGTGTGGAAGCTGCCACACACTCTCAGAATTTTGCTAAGCATGTTTTCCATATTACAACACCTAATTTCACTTTGCAAGTATTAAGAGAATTAAGTATCTTTTTTATACCACTACAGACAGAAACACCCATCTTATATACAAAAAACTTTCTATTTACTGAAACACTCAGTGTCTAGGTACAAATTAAGATTTCACTATTCACTTCTACTAAGAGGGAACAATTTCTGATTATAGAGAAAATTTTTATAAGCCAAGTAAATTCAAATGCAGGCTTAAGAATCAATAATAAACAACAGCAGCACATACTCAGATGATATTGTTTGTGGAACACCAGAAGCGTATGAGCGAGATAAAGATACTCCATCCATTTCCTCCACTTCGTTCTGTAAGAAAAAAGAATGTACATAAACAAAGCTCATCTTTAAGCAATTCTGTATCTAAGCAATACGTAT
>VYZS01000863.1:36134-49745 GCA_013400695.1 Neodrepanis coruscans | reverse complement strand
AAAAAAAAAAAAAAGATGCTTGAGATGACAATTACAAACACATGGTCTGGAAACAATCGTTCCAAAATTTTGAGGAATTGTTTTGCAATTAATCAATCTCATCTTGAATAGGGAAGTTCTTGCAGCACTTTTTATAAGTCACTCTTCAGGAAAGTGCTAAAAATAAGCCTTAAAAGTCAATAAATTCACAAATTGAATTAAAAATATAAGATATCAGTGGAAGAGGGATCTGTGATGATGCCAATGAATTATTCTTTTAAGAACTAAGGAACATTTACAAGTCAAGTACCCTTATCCTTAGGTCCAGTTTGCCAGAAACTGACTGGGAGCATGACACAGCTGGACAACCCAGGACAGAAGGTTCCTAAAAAACTTGGATGACAACTTCATGGAACAGGACTTCAGTGACCTGATTCAGAAAGATGCCCTCCTTGATCTGCTGCTTGTCAAGAGAGTGGATCTAGTGACCAAAGTGGAGATTGGTGGCTGTCTTAGCCACAGCAACCACAAAGCAATCAGTTTAAAATCTCTGTTACAGAAGGAAAAGTACTACCAAATCTCGAGTGTGGACATAAGGAGAACACAATTCAGGCTGCTCAGGGAATTAATGAGTAAAGTCCCCTGAGAAAATGCTTTTGCAGGTGGGATCCATCAGTTCAGGTAACTTTTCAAATATCACCTCCTAACGGTACAGGAGCAGGCAATATCCAAGTGTCAAATGTCAAGATGAGGCAGAATGCCAGCTTGGCTGATGAGGGTTCAGCTCTTATTTCCGTAAGACAAAAAAGGAAGGGATATGCCCAGTGTTAAAAAGGGCAAGTGACATGAGAATTCAGAGATGCTGCTTGCTGCTGTAGGGAGAAAATTTGTGCCATCAAAACTCAACAGGAGTTGCAGCTGGCTAGAAACGTGAGGGACAACAAAAAGATTTTTTCAAATATATTAATGGAAACAGGAAGTATAAAATATCAGTATAGAATATTACAGGATGAAGACAGTCACCTCATAAACAGAGACAGAGACAGAGACAAGGCAGAGCTGTTCAGTGCTTTTCTTCTTTTCCTCTGTATTCTGGATGACAGACTAAAGGATCCCAGTGCCCTCAGTCAGAGAACCATGACTGTGAGAATGATCACCTCCCAGCCAACCCTGAAATTGTTCAGGATATGCTGCTGCAGGCTAGATCCCTATAAATCTATGAGGCCTGATGGGATTCATTCCAGATTCCTCAAAAGATCTGGCTGACGTCATCATGAGGCATCTCTCAATGACTTTTGAGTGGTCTTGGGAACCCAGAGAGGTCCCAGATGACTAAAAGCTGATTTTCAAGAAGGGCAAAAAGCAGGACCTCAGAAACTACAGGCCTGTCAGTCTCACTTAAGTTCCTGGTAAAGGTATGAAGATCATTCTCAAAGGTACTGAAAAACACCTGAAAGACAACAGTCATCACTCACAGCTTCCTGAGAGGAAAGTCCTGCTTACCAAAACTGATTTTCACTTTTGACAAGGTAGCTTGCACAGTTGATCGAGGGAACATAGTTGATGTAATCATTTTGGATTTCAGTAAAGCTTTTGATACTGTCTCTCACAGTATCATTCTGGACAAAATGTCCAGCACCACATCTGGATAAACACATCATGCAGTGGGTGAGCAATTGGCTCATGGGTTGAGCAGAGTGAGTAACAGTGAACGGGGTAACATCAGACGGGTGACCTCTCACTAGTGGGGTTCCACAGGGCTCTAACTTGGGCTCAGTGCTCTTCAACATCTTTAAAAATTACTTGGATGCAGGACTGGAAGAGATACTAAGCAAGTCAAAGGCAAGGAAGCCCTGCAGAGAGACCTCAATAAATTAGAAGACTGGGCAATCATCAGCAATAAGAAGTTCAACAAAGGAAAGTGCTGGATTCTGTACCTGGGATGGGGCAACCCTAGATGTTTGCACAGACTGTGGAATGACATGCTGAAAGGGACCACAGAAAGAAACCTGAAGGGCCAGGTCCATGGTAAGTCAGATATGAGTTAGCAGTGCCCTGGCAGGGGGGCCAACTATGTCCTGGGGGGAGGCATCAAGCAAAGCATCACCAGCCGGTTGAGGGAGGGGATTGTCCTGCTCTGCTATGTACTGGTGCAGCCTCACCTTGAATATTGTGTCAGTTTGGAGCATCACAATATGAGAAAGATATTAAGCTCTTAGAGAGTGTCCAAAAGACAGTAACAAAGATGGTGAAGAGCCTTGAGGGGAAGCCGTATGAGGAGTGACTGAGGTCACTTGGTCTGTTCAGCCTGGAGAAGAGGAGACTGAGGGAAGACCTCATCGCAGTCCACAACTTCCTCATGAGGGGAAGACGAGCAGCAGGTATTGTGGTAAACAGTGACAGGACCCAAGGAAATGGCCCGAAGTTGTGTCAGGGGAGTTTTAGGTTGGATATTAGAAAAAGGTTTTTTACCCAGAGGGTGCTTGGGCTCCCCCAAGGAAGTGATCAGAGCACCAAGCCTGACAGAGCTCAAGAAGCATCTGGACGATATTCTCGGGCTCATGGTGTGATTCCTGGGGATGGTCCTGTACAGAGCTAAGGGTTGGACTCGATCCTTCCAGGTCCCTTTCACAGCATATTGTGTGATTCTGTGATACAGACTTAACATAAATACCATGTAGATATATACTTTTCTAGTATAAATTATGTAACTAGTATGAATTATGTATGTTAAAAAAAATTGTCTATCTTCTTCTGGGGTCATTTGTAAAAGATTATACAGCTGAGTGATTTAGTCCATCCCACTACCTGTTAGAAGAGCTTACCTTTTCCTATACAACTTGTGACAATGTAAGACTTGCTAACATGGATAGGCATACACATTTACTAAAAGAAAAAAGTATATATGCTCCAGAAATAAATATTTAGTGTTTAATTGTCTAGAAGTAGAAACACTTAAAAATTCGTAAGCTATCTAAAATTAAAGTCTCTCATTTTGATTCTCCAGACACTTGCTTGACCTTAAAACTTCTGCTAGCCTTTAGCCTTACTAGTGTTTGCTAACTGTGGATCTACAGCCTAATATATAAAATATTATGCCTGTTCTTGTCACATTTCTGAGGATAATTTCTAGTGAAGCTTGAGTGTTTGTGCTCCAAACCCCACATTCTACAATCTATACAACTGTGACTTAGTATGTAAACATTTAATGCTGCAAGACTAAGTTACAGATCTAAGTTTAAGCAGTAAACTCCTTTGGCTTAAAATAGATCACTCACAAGCCATCTGGTCAATCTGTCTTCCTCCTAGGCACAGTGATTGATTCCAGTCCAGTTTGCAGCAACAGTTTATTCATTCTTCACTTCTTTGTAAAAAGACCAGCAGGTAGTGTATGAAAACTTTAAATTTAATACTAGCATATAAAGAGAAGTCTGTTAACACATCTCTCTAAAAGTTATAGCTAGGAGTGCAGAATTGACAGTAAACAGTACACAAAAAAATATAGCATTGTGCTAAACACTAAGGTCACTGAAGTTCTACAAACAATTGAAACCTTCGCTTTTGGGATTACAGTGGGTGAGAAGACTATACAGCTCTGTAGATAATCTGTCTGCCAGGGGCTGTGACCATTATTTGCCTTTGCTATCTACTCCATTAACATACCAATGGACAATCTGTTCTTGGCCAGCCAACCTTCTCCAAATTGCTGGCAGAGATCTCTATCACAAGATCTCATTTATCTGAAAATTGAAGCTCTTCCCTAAGAACTTCAAATAAATGGAATTAGTAATTTTGGTAGTGTTGTATTCAAACAATTACCACAATTGCTGTCACATAACAGGCAAAACAGGCTTTAGGTAAACGTACTTGTTCCTTTACCTAGTCATAAAAAAGTTAAAATTACAAAGAACTGGTCATTCCTGAAGGTAGAGTATGTAATAGCTAACAACTCCTGCAAAAATACTACCTACATCAATACTGCATGTGCTAGCAAGATAAAAGTCAGATTAAAGATGCTGTTGTGGGTTGAAAACAAAGGTTCTGGGAGCTAAAACAATTTTCCCTTTCCCCCCTGTCTTTCTCCTCCCTTCTGAGTCCCGGGGAGGGGCTTTTGGGGGCTTTTTGGAAGTTTTTTGAAGGTTTTTGGGAGGGGAGGGGGGATCGGGGCTGTGTTAAACCGCCTTTCCTGTGTGTTTGAGGAGGGTTGCCATGGCGAAGGCAGCAGGTGCCGGCATGGCCACTCCACTGCGGCATGGGCCCGCTGGCTCCCATGAGGCTGGGACAGGGTTAGGGATCTCCCGTGTGCATGGAATAGGAGAATAGGAGAATAGGAATAGGCTGCCCTCTCGCAGCCAAGAAGCCGCTGTGGCGAGCAGCCAGGTTGGCACAAGTCAGGGAGGCCTGGTGGCGGTACTGGGACCCTGCAGGACACCAGGCAGAGCCACAGGGGGACCCACATCTCCCGGCCCAGGATCGACCACGTGGTACTGAGCCGCCATTTTTGCTCGCAGTGGAACCTCTCGCTAGGGGCAGTTCCTGGGCTCTGACCATCCAATCTGAGGGACGATTTGTGCTCGGGAAGGGCCTGCACCCACATGAGATTGGTCCCCTATAAAAGAGTGAGCGAGGCAGCCATTGGTCCCTTTCAGGACCAACATAGGTCGGGATAACATCTCTGCTTGTCTCAGAGCCGAGTTTTTTTCAGCAGCACGGGCAGATCGGCAACTCCAGCGACAGCGGCATGGGCTGAGGACCACATCTTTCCATCAGCAGTGGTATTCCTTCCCAGAGAAAAGGAGGGTGGATGGTTGCGGTCTTTTAATTTTTACGGTGTCTTTCAGGAGGCTCCGGAAAGACCCAGCGCTACCCTAACGCTTTCTCGTATCAGCTGCTGGACCCAGAAGAGCTTTAATTTTGTTTGTCTTTCGTGTTTCATTGTCGTTTTTTTGTGTGTGTAAAATAAACCTTGTTATTTATTTTTTTGGTGTGTGTTGCTTCTATTGGATCTCTCTTGTCAGTACCACACCTCCTAGTGGTAAAAACCACGACAGATGCATAAATTCATCTTTAAAATTTAATTACGTTGTCAAAATAAAAATAAATTCTACAGGATGGTTTTGTGCAACAAGACTTCTGTTTTGTGTAACTATAGAAAACAGGAAGATTCCACATCAATTTATTACTAAAACTCAACTGACTAGGAATATTGCAGTACTCCAGCAAGAAAGCCAAAAACATTGCAGCAAGAACATTCGACATTCAAAAAGCAATTAAGAAAAAACAAGAAGCCTTAACAAAAAAATAAACCCACCCAAAAAAACTAGAAAAATCTAACTAAAATAACCATAGGTGGCATAAAGTATTTGAGCTAACATTAAAAACAGGCTGTGACTACAGGACTCCTGGACACCTACAAGTCATTAGGCACAAAAGCATTTTCTGAGTATAGGCACAGGAGGCCCAGACTAGAGAAATCATCATCACTCCACAGACTTTCTTTTCTAAGGGAATTGAAAATGCACACATTATTCATACAGAAATTGAGGTATTCTGCCTAAGTAGGGAATATTCAGGAGCTTAAGCAATGGGTCATTTGCTCTAATTATAACTGCTTCTCTCACATTTTTTCCATAACATTCTTTTGAGCTGGTTTGTTTTAAAGGGTTTGTGGACCATGTGCTAAAAAGAGGTGTGGGGTGTAAGGTCTGTGCAAGTGCAACTGGCTCACATATGTAAATAAATCCTACACACTTTCAAAAAAATGATATACATGCACACTGTCACCAATCAAGAAAGCATCTGCTTCTGTTATGATGTTCTTCTCCCTCCCCTAATTAATAAGAAAACCACCCCATTAACAAAAACAAGCTCTTTGTTCTCTCCAAACAACTTTGGCTCTGTAGCAACTTTCAAGCCAGCCCTCAACAGCAACCGACAACAAAAAATACCTTCTTTGATTGCCTCTGCTTGTTCTCTGTGAAAAGCTATTATTTTCAATGGTGATCCTTCGAGACCTCTAGCACATTCTTTCCAGTAATCGCAGTTCATACTGGCAAAACACATCTGCTTGATAGGTAGTCAGCCTTTGAGAACAATTTGAATCAAAACCAGCAACACAAGTATCTGTCCCAGAGCACCTATTCTGACACTCGAGTACAGCAGAAGCAAGAGGTCCATTTTTAAGATAGGTCAATATTGCTCAGAGGTTACTATATTACTGAAATAACAGCTGCTCTGTGTTACAAAGCTACAACTCTACTAAAGGCAGCTGTGCATAACTTGAGACTATATCAGAACCCCATTTACTCACTTGTTTCATATTTGTTTAATTGATACATTTACTTTATGATTTGACTTAGAATTTCTAAAATATTTATGTAAAGGCTTATTATTGATGCTTCAACCCACCTTTAAGGATCTGTAACAAGAATATTTTGGTGATACTAGCTAACTTCATAACACACCAGCAAATTGCTCCCAGCACAGAGAGAGCTTTTAAGCATGTAACTTATTACAGCCCCTCTTATTAAAAAAACCTGTAGCAGCAGAGTGAGAGACTGGTTTTACTAGATAGAAATTGCAGATACGTATAACCTCTGGCAATAAGGTTATGCCAGAAGATGCCGATCAGTTATGCACAGCTTGAACTATTCTGAAATTTCAAAGGTGGTAGTAGAGACAATGAAATTTATTTATTCAAGCAAATACTTGAATCTCTGTTGAGAGATTCTCTACAAGTCAGAACCTTAAGCATAAAACTATTGTAAAAGAATAAGCTGACTTTCCCATTTTAAAGCATAAGAGGAAGTGAAAGGATATCTGGTAATTAACATCACAGAAAAATGATGTCCTTACAAAACAGTTTGTGTTTACTCATTTTAATACTCATCGTGTTTTGCTATTTGTCAGACGACCTTCTCCCCCTTGCAGAGCACACATCATGCATACTTTTGATTTTCTTCTTCTCATTCCCAAACACATGCAGACAGGGATACTCCAACTCACTTACTACTAATAGGGAAGAATAAACAGCTTTACTTCACATGAACATCTTTTGGTAATAGAAAAATTTCCACTTTTAGATAAGCAGTGTCAATATAATACAATGCCTAGAAGAGTAATACAGAGCCTGCTGGAGGAAGTTACATGCCATTTATTTAGTCCCGCTTAATCGCTACGAAACAAACCTTGTTTTGCTAATTTGTCTTTGATTTCAAACTGTGGATGGATGCCTAACTATAAAAACAATACTTCCAAAATGGAAAAAATTCAAAATCAAACAACAACAACAAAAACCTACCACAAAACCTGTCACATTTATTCTGTAACCATATGAAACATCAGTTTAAATGTTCAGAAAGGATCAGACAGTGACAGAAAGGTTTAGGCTGAGAGTGATCTTCAGAGGGCAGCTAGTCCTATCTCCTCCTCTAGTCAGTACAAGTATCAAAGTACGATTAGCTCTCTTAGATCCATTTTCAGCTATAATTTAAAAATGTCTGAGGACACGAACCGGACAGCCTCTCTAGGCAACCTCTTCCACTGCTAAGCATTCTTGCTGAAATGTTTTTTCATTATGCAAATTAAAATTTTCTTTCCCACAAATTACAACTGTTGTCTGTCACAGCTTACCTCTAAGGAATGCCTGGCCACATGTTTCTGCAGACCTCTAGGCACCAGAAAACTGCAGATGCATCCTTCCTCTACCTCTCCTTATCTATTTTAAATAGTTCGTTCCTTCTATCCCAAATGTCATATAATCCAGCTCCCTAGTCATATCAGTCACCTCTGCCATTTTGTTCCACTTCCTCAGTATGTCACTTACACATGAAAAACATGCCTCCAAATGTGCACTAATTCTGCTTTATTTCCTGGGAGAAAAATAATTTCTGACAACATTAGAAACTCTCTCAGCTCATGCTGACATAAAAAGACTGAGACGCCCTCTATCCTTTAAAAAAGATGAAGCAGGAAGAACTGTCATGTTTTACAAACGCTGTTTTTCCTTTCTCCCCTGAAAACTATTAAGTTACCACTACATGCCAAATTTTTGTTGAAACTCTTCTACTTCAACTTCTACCTGCCATTGAGGAAGATGCATAAGGATTGTTTCATACAGTTGTACTTCCAAGTGTCAATCATAGAACACGCAAACTTATAAAAATCATTTCAATTCAGTGTCAGATACATTTGGAAGTTCAAGACTTATTACAAACCAAAACCAAGAAAACCTCTTTGAAACACTACAGTGTTTTAAAACAAAATTAAGTACAAGCATTGCATGTAGCAAGTAATTAAGCAACTATGAAGACTCAGAGGATAAGAAATAGACTGTAATTTTTAATTTGAAGTAGAAAAATGACATAAAAATGTCTATTTTCAAATACAAATTAATATTAAGAAGCAGTGTGTATTCCTCACTGCACAATTCCCTCTTCCAGCAAGTGAAATTGCAACGCCAGCATGACACCTCAAAGTCCACCACAGGACTGCTGCAAGAACAATCAGATATGTTTTTGTTGGTGTTATTTTTTTTAATTACTATCTACTTATCTTAGAAGTATATTTGCTATAATAGAACTTCCCAGTGTGATTTGTACATTACCTGTAACAACACCACAGTACTGATTCTGAGAAGTTAGCTTTTCAGCAATTTTCTCCTGTATGGATCTTTTTCGTCTGTACACCCTGTGTGCATGACCTGTCACAGTCAAAGTGTGATTGAGTGGCTCAATAAATATGAAGTCCTCATTAATCTGTATAAACCCCATCTGCAAAGGAAAAGAAAAGGAATACATAAGATAAGAATTTTTTAAATTGTGCACAGCCCTACAGAAGAAAAAACCCCACAAAACTCAATTTAGGAAAACACTTTGTTTTAGTAACCTTATCGACAAAAAGAATACCTTTGTATTTTAAAAACTTTCTACTTAAATAAATTTGAAAAAAATTCATTTATTTCAACTGAATCTGCATGGGTGGGTGGCTACATGCCAATAGTAAATCCACAGTAAAAGATATGGAACGTTATAAATTTGCTTTAGGAGATCCAGGGGGTCGCTTAAATATGTACAGCATTTACAGAAAAGTCTATATACTGTTTTTATTATTCAGTGTATTGTTGCATTTTTAGATAACTATATCTAATTAAATAATGCGAACAATTTAAGGCATATTAATACATCCTGAAAAAATGTGAAGATGGAAAAGACACCTTGTGGCATGCATTTTACACTTTTTCAAATATAAAACAAACAAAAAAAGTATAAAAGAAGGCATCAATCCCTCCTTGCTTGCCAGCAGTTACACCAGAAAAATATTTTAATACAGCCGTTTAGTTGTTTAGCTCCTCCCCTGTCCAAATATCTTTATATGAATAAAAATACATGAAAAGTTAACATACCACATGCATCTCTAATATTACCAGAGTGTGGCCAAAGTAAAAAAACCCCTATAAACCATATCTATATAAACACCATACAAATCTAACTCAGCTCAAATTGTTAAGCTGCCAACACACACAAGTTCCTATCAAGAGTAGAGCTAGAGGCAGAAAGGTCTTGTAGGGTTTTTTCCCCACATCAGCAAGACTGACAGTTAACTTCCTCATTGTTTAAAAATAAAAAAACTATTAAACAGGTTTGCTACAGAAAGAAAACAACGTAATATATCTCGTTAAGAGAAACAAAGAGCTCTTCTGTATGTTTCTATGTAGTATCAAAGGAGAGAAATAGGAAATAATTTTGTTTCTTCTGGAATTATGTAGGTGCCATTATTATACTGGATATCCTGCCTGACATATGAATAAGTAAGAAAACACAAGCAAGAAAACAAAATCAATTTTTTTATGTAGTAAAAAACACAATTTCCTCCAAACATAAGCAGGCAATACTTTAAAAAGAAAAAATTCAACAAAATCTTTCTACAGAATCACATGAAATAAATATGAATATACATGTTTAAATTTTCAATAAGCTGCACTAGTTACAGAATCATGAATAGATATAGAAAGGTCATCATTAACACTGTACACAAACATAAAAGTATCTGGGGTTTTGGCTATTCCTTTTCCTTTTTGTACTTTCTAGGTTTAGTTCATCAAAAGCTTTAAATGCTTCACATTAGAAGATTAGCTAGTTTTTTATCACAAGGTATTTTCTGTACACCTACAAGATAATTCTGTTATGCAGCTTGAAAAATGCCGTTTTTACCTAACAATAAACTTTTTCTAATACAGACTATAAATAATGTGAAATTAATTTTTATATAAAATTATATTTTTCAAATACTAGTAAAATGCATAAGCTATTTTTCATTTTATTTTTATGCCTAATACAGAATTTCACTCAGGCATAGATTTCTTTTTTAAGAATTATTAATCCTATGAAAGATGCCAATAGACTCTGGATATGAAACAGGAATAGCAGCCCATTAGGTGGTGATGCAAGTTTTCCCTGACCACCAAAAAAAATCAAGGTCCTAGTTCCCCTTGAACAAAGATTCAATCATAGAATATTTGCCATATTTCTCGTGTCTTCATTCTCTTTGCTGCAAATTGAAACCAGAATTTTAAGATTATGTTCTTCAGATTGCCAACAGGACATACTGAAAAACTGTGTTATGACCACTGACATCTAATGTTTTCTTTCAGCTCCTTGCAGAAACTGAAGTTTAATTTATTGGTAGAGAAATCCAAAAATTATTGCCAGTTTTCTGAGTTAGCCATTAAAGAACTTCACAGTGATGTAAAGTTATTATGTATGCAAATGGATAATTTTCAGATAAATCTGAACAGCCAAATAATCTCTGTTATCATTTTGACTGCTTTGGAAAGGGAAAAAAAGCGTATTTCCCCATCTCTTGGACAATTTCACAGGTAGAAGAGAGAAGATGCCAACCATGTCGTTATTTTTCTACAATCATTAGAAGTGGAGTTAAGAAGATATTCTACCACAAAAGCAAACAAAAAAAACCCAGAAAATCAAAGCCAAGCATTAAAGCACCACAGTTTCTCTAAGTTTTCACATACTGAATGCCAGGGCCAATTACAACCTTTAGACAGTTCAAATGGCAAATCCTGCATATCATGAAAAGGCAAAGCAAAATGAAGATTAAAAAAATTTTAAAATAAAAACTGTAATATGTATCTCAGGTAGACCTGTGAGTTCTGAGGAACTAACTCAACTTCCGCCAGTTTCGTCTGAAAAACTGCCACTGCTCACTGCTCAGCCACAATTGAAAAGCCTACCAGGATGCTGGACTTATCACAGGCAAAGGCAACGCAACATGCTATACTTTACCCTGCATTTTCAAGTTCCTTACCTGAAAAAAAAATATGCATACTTAAAGGTAGCACACACTTCTCAGTAGACTTAAAGCCCAGGACAATTTCATCTGGCAAAAAAATCCTTAGATTTTCTAAGTAAGGATAAACTGGGTACTTGCTCCGCATTTTATTTACTTTCTGCAGTAAAGAGAGACCTTAAATATAGGGCAAACTTCATCAAATGATGGGCAAATAAAACTTGTTTTGCAGAAAATTAATTTACTGCCAAATTAAAATAGATTTGGAGAGGAGGAAACAAAGACAAACAAATGAAAACAACCTCTTCCTCCTGAGTAACACAGAGTGAATGGAAAACAGGAGTATGGTGTCATGGTTTTACCACAAATTTAGCGATTTTGGACAAGAGATTTCCGAGAGAAGCCACAAACACACCCCAAAATGAAGAAAACACACAAATATCACAGTTTATTTCACACACACACAAAACCCGACAAATAAAGTACAACAGAACAGACAAATTAAACTTTCCCAGGGCCCGTGTTGGGATGAAGACGCTCTGGAAATAGTGCTGGTCTCTTTCTGGGCTCCCGGAGAGATGCCAGGGTAATCAGAGGAAGCACGTGGCCAATCTGAGGACCCTCCCCCAGCAACGTGAGCTTCTGCCCGGCTTTGACTGAAGGAAAAAAAAAACTCAAGACAGTCAGAAACGGCAAGCTCCCTCCCCCCTCCCTCTANCTCCCAGGAAAATACCACACCAAGCCGCTGCGGCAGAACCGCCGATTCGTCCTCCACGTGGACGCAGGTCCCGGCACAGCGGCGAAGCGCGATGTTACCTCTAAGGTCTCCGTAGCCGAAGAGAGAGAAATGGCGGCCGTCCGGCCCTTTTATAAGGAGCCCCGATCCACACATGCGCAGATGGGTCCCAGGGGCCAGCCTTTCCTGCGATTGGCCTAGCAGCACCGCGGGCTCCGCCCCGGGTACAGCCCCATGCGCGCGGTGGCTCACGGGAAACGCCGTGGCCAGCCGGAAGCGATGCGCGGGCTGGGACTGCACATCCGGTAATGGCGGCGCCCTCAGCGCCATTCGGCCGTGGCCCCGGTGCTGCGCAGCTGCGGTGCCATGTGGCTGCGGCCCCACGGGGTGGCCCCCCCCCACGCCCCCAGCCCAGCCCGGAAGTGACGCCGACCCACAAGCCAGAAGTGCGTACCCGGAAATGGAAGCGCCCACAGCCCCATCCCGGGCCGGTCCTGCGGTGCCATGCGGCCGTGAGGCAGCCCCGGCACCAGAGCGGCCCTTGCGCACCGCCGCAGAGCAGGACAGCCCCATTCCCGGCGCGGCCCCGTGGGCGCGGGTGGCCCCAGCACCAGAGTGGCCCCAGCACGGCCCCGCAGCAGCGGGGTGGCCCTATTCCCGGCGCGGCCCTGTGGTCGCGGGGCAGCCCCAGCACCAGAGCGGCCCCCGCACACCCCCACGGGCGCGGTGCGGCCCCAGCCCAGCCCCACAGCGGCCCCATTCCTGGTGCCGTCCCCGCGCGCCCACACCTGGCGGGGAATGGCGGGGGGAACAGTTTTATTTCCTAACCCACAACATATGGTCAGCATGTTACAGTTTCTCTCTGCTTCCCCCTCACATTTTACCCTTCCTCCTTCTCCACAGGCGGCTGACCTTCAGGATAAGCCTGCTTCAGCACAGGTTGTCCAACGCCTGTGGTGTCCTCCAGTGTGGCCTACCTGCTCTGGCCTGGCGTTTTCCATGTGGAGAAATCTCCTAGAGGACATGCAGTGAGGATATCTGCTCCAGCCTCCTCCTTCTTCTCCTCTCTTTTGCTGTCTGCAGGGATGTTTCTCTGACATTTTTCCCTCATTCCTCACAGTACTAGGGAACATGTTACCCTTTCCTTTCTTCAGGGACATTGCTATCTTGGGCTTCAAGGTTCAGCTGTGTCTTTTGGAGGGTTACTGGGGCCCATTAGTACTGGCAGTCCCTGGTGTCATCCCACTGAGGCCACCCATACACAGTTGCATACTTGTCCTGTCTTGTTCCTGTCTTGCAGGTTATGACTATAAACTGCATTCTCATATGGACACAAGCGTGCCTAGTAATGTGCTCCCTTAAATGAGTAGTAGTGTCAAAATTTCGTAAGTCTCACTGTGCTACACCTTTCCTACTCTTCTGGCCCATTCAGCAGGTGTCTTAAAATAAATTTCAGTAATAAATGGATCTAGAGTTGCCATGTCAAGAACTAAATAAAAAATTTCCCTGCAGTCACCTCTCCACTGTCTCGTGAAGAAATGCACACAAGGACAGGCTATATAACACTCTACTTCTTCATGCTCACCATACTG
>VYZS01000863.1:0-24459 GCA_013400695.1 Neodrepanis coruscans | reverse complement strand
ATTCTGAATTTATGCTGTGTAGAAAAATTCATTGCATTGCACTTCATTGCACTTTATGTTACAAAGTTAATTTATTTAAAAATAATGAGTAAATGGAGCTAGAGATACTAAATAGAAGGAAACCAGAAGGCAGTATCTGTGCAAAAGTAATGACTTGTCCACCTACCTTATTCCTCTTCATTTGCATGAAAATATACTATTAATCAGAAATCAGTTGAATCAAAACAGAATTTATTTTCTATTAAAAGAACATATAAACGTTCTGTGCTCACAACTATAAATGACTATCTACAATCAGAAACTTTTCTTTCAATGGTCTCTCTCAGGTTTCATATTTTGAAATTTTCTAATAATTTGAAAATTTCTGTAACTCCTTATGTGAGCTACAGAATTACTTTCTTTATTGTTATGAGTAGTAATTTTCACGTGGGCTTATGTTTCAAGAAGCTGGAAGACTCAGTAACAAATGTCTTTAGTTTGGTTCATTAAAAACACAGTGATCAGACCTTACTGTGATGCAAGCACAGTGTCCATATAAATGAAAGTAACCACCAATACAAAAGGAAGCATTAACAAACTCCTGAAGTTGCTAAAAAAGCCCCCCACTCTTTGGAGTATGAATCAGTACTATACTTTTAGCTACTGAAACTTCATGAAATCCATTTCTTTGGTGCAAGCCTCAACTTAATTCCATCAGAATGTGAAATGTTATTTTATGCATGCAAAAATATAATCATACACAAAAGATGAGCACTAAGCATCGCGGGAGATTAAAACAGAAAATATCAGCAATTGTGTATGTAACCTAAGTTAGANAAGCCCCCCACTCTTTGGAGTATGAATCAGTACTATACTTTTAGCTACTGAAACTTCATGAAATCCATTTCTTTGGTGCAAGCCTCAACTTAATTCCATCAGAATGTGAAATGTTATTTTATGCATGCAAAAATATAATCATACACAAAAGATGAGCACTAAGCATCGCGGGAGATTAAAACAGAAAATATCAGCAATTGTGTATGTAACCTAAGTTAGATAAAACACCTAGAATAGTAACAAAAAGACCAATAAAAGGGATCCAAGTTGAAATTGATGCATCCATGTAAAATGTTTAAATAATGCATACCAATGAGTTACCATTGTTCAAACCCGTGCGCTTTCATTGTAGCCACAGAAGGATATGGCACAGTTTCAAAACCCACCCATGACTACTCATAGAGAATTTTAATCTCTGCTAATTCTTATTGAAATACCTATCCATGACTCTATTATTTTGGTTTTCTTCTGAAAGAGGGGCTGAACTGCATTCAAACAATATTTAATTCAACACAACACTTCATGAAACTCAGTTTCATTCAAATCTGCTATTTCCCAAACTACTAGCTGTGGAAAACAGCAATTCAAGAAAGGAAAACAATTTTGTACTATTTGACAAGTCAAGTTANATACAAAAGAAAGGAATTCTTTCTTTCCATTATTTCCAATGCAAATAATTTAGTATTAGAAGAAAAAAAATCAAAGGGAAACACAGTAAGTTTGTTATTATACTTCCCTAGATAGGGTGCTACAGAAGAAAGAGATGATCTGACAGAAAAAGGACACATGCTAGGACTATCAGCCAGAAATTGGAAAACTAAGTTTTATATATGCCTAATTGCATCCATTTTACTCTATAAATCCTCTCCTACTTTGAACTCCCTCAATCCTTTTTTGTGTTACATAATAAATATTTGGTGTGAGGTCCACTTATGTCTCAGAGCAACAAAAGAGATTGGGGATCTCCTACATAGGCATAAAATCACCTCCTAACTTACAATAAGCTTGTCAATTCTCAGATTTTAAAAACTGCCTAAATTACAAGAATTTCATACAGTGTTTATGACAGAAAGATACACACAGCTTCATTCCTAGAGAATTTTTTGAAATTAATCAAGATTACAATATTAATAGAATATGTGTCCCTTACCATATCCCTTTTCTTTCCTGTTTCCCACCTTCAAGAGAAAACCAAAGCACTTCATACATGCCTCAAAGCAGTTACATCTGAGTTTTTAGCCAATTGACAGGCTAATCAGATTAAAAACAAACAAACAAACAAGAAACCACCACTGAGAAGTTTTAAGCACATCTGAATCAAGTTTAGCATTTTATATAAAAGATGGCATTACTATAATAGCTGTAGCCATTACTTGGGCACTTCTCCCAGCCAGCAACCCCTAAAGCCCAGAGGGATGTTACAGGACATTTACTTTGTACTACAGCATAAAATGTTGTCCCCATCTGAATTAACATTATGCGCAGAAATATCTATCTTTTCCTTAACTTAGTGATATCTAAATAAGCTTCACCTGACTTGACCCAGTTAAACTTCAGACATAGAATGAGACCTTAAGGTAGCATAGCTGAGATCATAAAACAAGCATATGTAATAGTTGGATAGTAATCACATAGAAACTTAACCACTTCGCAAGTCAGTTTTTGCCAGGTTTCTACATTTTTGGATGCAAAACTCATTCAGAAAACAACTCTAACTGAAGTACTGGTAGACTCAAAAAAAACATTCAAAAGCACAGGCTTCCAAAAAATTTTACTTCTATTCACTTACGTGCAGATGTATGTTTTACTAGAAGCTAATCTTAGGATACTGGTTTATCATTCTAAATCAACTCTTCTATAATTAACGAGAAATATTCATCATTCTTTCCCTTTCAAATAATTCAGATTCCAAGGAATTCTCTTTGCTTATTTATGCCATTAAGAGAAGCAACAAAAATAAACAAGACCAGATTGTCCAGGTAATAACAGATTAACAACGAAAGGTTAACTGAATTGTTAATGCACAGCAGATGTACATCTGATTTTACGACTAATATAGACGTTTTGGGCTACCAGTTTATGAAAACCTGACCAACTACCGTCTGGATATGCAATGCAACACACATACGCATGTGCTCTGTATATTTTACACTATTTCCACTACATCGCTTATTCTGCTAAACAAGAAGAAACCAACCAACCAACCCTGACGCTATGTCATTCTCATCTGTGAGAGTTCTAGGTAAATAAAGGAAAGACATGTGCTCTACAGAGGAACTTCTGCAACCATCTCGTTCTGCCCCAAATCCAAGTGGCTTTGTCTCACCCCTTTCTATCCTGGTAGTTCTTTTCATCATATAGCAAAGAGATATGTTCCCCATTTGAATACTACCTGTACATGACCACTTGATTTTCAAAGACTCGCTGTCAAATATGCTCACCTACCATCAATCTCACAATTCTCACATCTAATGCTTTGTCTTGGTCCCCCTCTATTTTATGGGATTGTATCATGGAGATCATGGATATTGCTTTTTTCCCCCCACTCACAATCTGTCAGTAACTACTAAAACAATTTCCATTCTCCAAACTTTTAAAAAAGAAAGACAAAAAACAGTACTTACAATATTTGCAAGGGTGGCAATTAGGAGAACATTTGTTTTTTAAAAAAAATTCTTGTTTATATGCTAGAGAAAAAACAATTGGCACATACATGAGATATGTAAGTCTGGGATACAAGTCTTGAAGAAAATGTAAATTTCACTAACGACAGCAGTTGTAGCTGGGAGACACTCAGTGTTCTATCTTTTCTTTTTAAAGCAGTTAATTTCAAATTAGGGGGTCAAAACTTCACTAGTTTAATTAATGGAATTACCCAATTTTTCTGATTTACCATCTCACTCCTGTATCTTGCAAAAAAAATTAATAACTTTATAGTTATTAATTACAATGAGTAGAGATCTGAAGTGAAGCACAATAATCTCATTTTTTTGCAAAGGAAGTATTTCATTTTAGGAAAACAGTGGTCTATTATTAACAGGATTGGAATCTCAAATCAAACCAGTCTCAAGTTGGAGTGATAACATGAATGGAGGATAGCTCTTAGAAGGAGAAAGGAATCATTACCACATAGTCTGAGGCATCTAGGCCCAAAATTTCATAAACCATGCCACAGTGTTTAATATTACAGGAAATAGAAATTACTGTAGTTCAAAGGTAGTCAAAACTGATTTTCTAAACCTTTTAGCTTTATATTAGCACTACTGTTCCTATGTTTAAGAGTCTTATGCTTCTTATGAATTAACAAGAGTTCTCAAATACACAAAACAAAAATCCAACTCATCCAGAATGACAAACAGCAACAGAATCAGATCTCAGGAGGGAATATAGAAACAAAGTTTATTCCTTTACCTTTAAATAGACAGTTGTTGTTTTACGGTACTTAATGAAGTAATCAAACTTTTAAAGGGATGACATCTCCAGTACTCCTTTCCTTTATTAAAAACAAAACAAACTCAAAAACAAAGTCGCTCACAACCTGGATTTAATAGTTCTGTTCAGAATTAATTTGCTGTTCAGTAAGTTTGTTAATAGTGTTTTGTTTGTAATTATACGCTAGTAACTTCAGCTGACCAGAGTCAATTTCTTGATTTTAATTTTCTCAGGCTTCTCTACTGTGTATTCGGTTCTGCTTCATTAGATGCTGCAAGTTAGATTTTGTTGAAGAGATCTGAATGTAACAGAGAGATTACAAACACAGTAGCTAAGCTTTTGCTGAAGGCAAAAATGTGGCCGACATGCCTGTGCCTTCGTATGCCAAAGTAATCTCATGTAAACAACTTGCTTTGTCCTGTTGAAGACTAGACTACCTACAGGTCTGGATGCCCTCCTCTCTCCCACCTTCTACTGTCACATTAATACAGGAGAAACAACACAGTTCACATTCGAAACAGACATTGAAAGAATGCATTCTCCCAGGAGCACCACCACATTTCACTGGTTCTTATACCTTATGCAGAGGTAGGAAGCACAAATTTTATTCCAGTGTTCTATTTTTCCAGGGATGCTTGTTTTTTGGTTGGTTTTTTTTTTTCTGAAAAAAATCCTCACTTTCATAACAGAGCAAAGCTGCTTTCTGTTCTGACGTTTCCACTCATGCCCTACTTTGCCCACTTATTTCTACTGAGGACAAATTTTATATTGACCATTTAGATTTTTAAAACACAAAAAAGGCACAAGCTAAAGTCAGCAAAACACATCTTATTGAACCTGTGACCTCTCAGTATGAGATACTCACAAAGCATCCCCATTCACATACATATTTTTGTCCCTCTGAAAAGTTTCATTTCTTTAAAAAATTTGTAATGAAACAGTAGGCACATCACTAGTATTTGTCCTCCCCTTCATGTAAGGATCCCAGGAAGCTGGGTGTATAGAAGGAGAGAGTGTGTACTTAATTTCATCCTGGCAGCCTGTTAGGATAATCCTATTCAATTTTATAATCCGCCTTCTGCAATGTCAAACTTCAGCTTGTACATATCAAATGGACCATAAAGATTGCTAACAGTATCTTTTCTTTCCCCTTTTACGAAAAGTTCTTGGTGATCTCTGTTTTCTAACGCCCACTATCAGCACAAAAGAAGCTGTAATTGTCCCAAATCTCTTTAGAAAAGCATCTGGTGTGGAAGTTACTCAATATCCGTGTGTAACTGCAACATCACTGAAGTGTGGACATAGAGGCACTATATTTGATTGAGAAAAGGTTTGGTATTTGATCCATTTTAGGCTTGCATGTTGGCACTATATGATTCAGGATGTGTAATGGGGCAGTCCAGCTTGATAAAGGAAGTCTATTTAAGTCTCAAGCCTTACACTAAGAGCTCACAACCTGTAATAGCACAGCTTCCCATGTAGGGTAACGCATGCAGTCCATGAGTTGCTTCTTCCACCTGCTCCCACAGCCCAGCAAAAGTAGGGATACTCACAAAGGCAAGACTTAAGCTTGCACGTCCGCTGCACTGACTTTACTCACACCAAATGCAAACATCCTATTCACCCTCAATCTGTCAGACCCTATGCCAGGAAAGTAGTTGCAGCTAGTTAAGTATTGCACGACCACTGAAAGAAGCTGTACAACCATCAGGTAGAAGTTCAGTACAGCTCTCCAAAACTGTCCAAGCCATCAAAAAAATTCAAGTATATTTGCCATATCAGGCACTACTCTCATTGCGGGAATCATGAGGAAGTGTAACTAAGAACTATATTTATTGGGATTCTTCTCATCTAAAAATGTTGAAACACTGTGGTTAAAAATCCTCTCTAGGAAGAAAGATGTCAAAACACAGATTCAGCCTTTTCTCAGACTGAACCTTGCCATCAGAAGTGACTTTCTACAGAATTTTAGGGAAATACAAATTTTTTATTTCATTTTATTACTATAGCTAATTCCATTTCACCCTGCTTGTTCTCAGGTAAGGTACAAAGTCAGATTATCCTTGATGATGAGTTACAAAATAAACAATTCCAAATTTCTATAAGCTCTGTGTACTCAATCTAAGGATCATGTGAATTTAGAATATCCTAAGAAATCTAAAATATTTTCATTCATCATGTGTCATTCCATTACTATTAGTTAATGACACTAACCTTCAAAATACAGTTTGCATCAGAAATAAAAAAAACAACATACATTTCCTGTAAAAGTATTTCAGGTTTTTTCAAATCCTACTGAAGTCCTATACAACCTTTCCATTAGCCAAAGAAGGCACATAGGTTTGTCATATCCTAATTTACTTCTGTTTTATTGTAAAAGTAGTACATTGACATCAGAAATATTTGTCGAAATGCTGTTTCCCAATTACATTTGGCACACCTCTGCATGACACAGAACAACTGGCATCCATCCTTTTACTGATGCTGGCAGCAATGCTTTGCATAGTGCTCTTCAGGTGAAGTAGTTGTCTATATACTATTGATCAGATTTTTAAATAAAATGAGGCTTAATAAATAAGCACCATACTTCTCAGAGAGAGCTCTTCCCTGGATCAGATTAGATATGTTAAGACTTGTTCCTACTCAAGTCACTCTAAGAATGCACATTAATTTCAATTGCAAATAGTATTTGACACTGACTTGTTGGGGATTTAGAGAACTATAAATAAGCTATTGACGGATTCACATTCTTAAGTTCCAGTGAAAATGACATGAATTTCAAAACTTCTCTCCAGTAAATTATCCCAAATGGCAACGCTGTCATTTTAGGCAAAACTCCAGAGATGTTCTGTTAGACAACGTGATAAGCACTGAGATAAACAGCACAGCTGGATGAAGCTGCATTGTCCTGTCCATCTTCTTGGTGCTCCTGGGTACGCTTCCTGAAAGTCTAAATGTACCCACTGCTTTAGAAATGAAAAGACGTTCAAATACTCTCTCTTCTAGCTGCCCTCTATTT
Organism: Neodrepanis coruscans; assembly: GCA_013400695.1. NCBI lineage: Eukaryota > Metazoa > Chordata > Aves > Passeriformes > Philepittidae > Neodrepanis > Neodrepanis coruscans. The sequence goes on along the minus strand of VYZS01000863.1, from coordinate 17,192 downwards.
ACTGCAGACTGCTTCAGTTAAAACAAAAAGAAACTCTGGGAAAACCCCTGCTTTTCCACATATAATCATGGAGTACTACCTAAGCAATTCAGTACTGAGAAAAAAATTACATTAATACCTCTCTTTCTGAATTGAAATGAGTATGGGATAATGCCATGATTACAGCATTCTTTTTGAAGCAGTGAGACTACTTCAATTTTAATTCTAATAATAAAGAAAAACCCAGTAGTCAGATTTCTTAAGTTTCTAAGTTTCACCTACAGCATGCTATATAAAAAAAAAATACTAGTTATATATATTACCAGCCACAAATAATACATTTGACTTTTTTTCTTATTTCAAATATTATAGCCAAGCACAAGGAAGCAGAGGAAACAACCATTTAAATAATTAATGGTCCAGCTCCACAATTCAGTCTTAGTGGCATCAGCAGGACTGTTTACACTCAAGTGCTACACAAGTGATATTTGGCTAACCATGAACAACAAGTAGGCAGTCAGCATACAGATAGGAGAACACCTGGAAACTTCTCCTTACCAATCTTCCTAACCTTTGGGATTTTGCACCAGTGCAGAATCCCAAAATGTACACAGAGCAAATCCCACTGAGCTTCAAAAACAATCCACAAGTGTTTCACCACTGAACATGTGAGCTCTCAGATTGTACCAAGGTCACAATGATGGAGTTTCTGGACAGTCCATGCATATCTCCAGGTTTTAGTTTGACTAGAAAACACGCATTGAGTTATGTTTCCTTCATATCTCAAGGTCAGTTGCCAAATGATGACAACATTTGCAGTCAGGATTTGGTTAGTAGTTATCTATGAGTACAGCTCTCATTTCTCACTTGTATTTTAGCATCATTTACATGGGGTCATGAACCCCATTATTATCACCCCTCCATTCTGGCTTTTTCTCAAGAAGAAACACTACCGAAGCTCTCAGCTGAAAGAAATATGGGAAGCTTGAATGTTGTGTTGTATGTTACATGCTTTAGCCTAATGCAACCAGTGAAATATTCAAAAAGTAATCCTAACCCAAAGTCTGTAAGGCTTTGAAAAGGGACTATATCCAAGGCATTAATAGTATATTTTATCTGAAACGTCTTTATATTTAAAATAAATAAATTCTAATTGAAGTAACTACAACAAAATATTTGTAGTTCAAGTTTCAATGTATTTTTACATCTTAAAGAAGAAAATGTAGTCTGAAATACTGTTTGGCTCTATTTGCAGGGCAAGGCCTAGATGAAACAGGGTGGAATATACAATTCATGTTACAATGTTTTTTCAATACTCTTGGAAACTCAGCAACTTATATATGTAATAGAGCCCAAGCAATGACTGAATAAAGAATGACAAATAGCTTAGGATTTGTTATGACAACTTTGACAAAATAGCACTCTGCAATTTTTTTTTGACTGTGCCTGATACAGCAACACTTTCAGAAAGAAGAGCTGCTAAACTATTTCAACGCAAACAAGACTAGCGTTTCCAATTTTATTTGAGATACACGGAATATTTTATGTTCCAGCTGTAGTTTTCTGGATGGGGAAATGTAATCAAGGCAACGCACGTTTAGATGGCCTGAGGGTTTGGGAGTAAACTAGTACCCCTAGTAAAAGTCTAACTGAATCAAGAGTTATTAATGGGGCTCTTAAGAAACTGGTCTATTTAAACAGTGCATTTCAAGTTATATAACAAATCAGAAGAATTACAGATATGCAGTGATACACATCACTTTTGAGCAGACATTGTGATAATTACCTCCACCAATTTCTTCACAAAGATTTTCTCTAACTTAATTTTACCCAAACAGAATGTAGAAGGAAGTAAAATTCTAAAAATAACAAAAAGTATAGAAGTCAAATGCTTGTCCCAAACACAAAATTCTTTTACTTGATTGCTTTCAAAGCACTGTCAGTTGACTTTCAATATTTTTCTCTACAATTAATTCTACTACGATGCTTTGGAAAATCTGACAAAATGTCAGGAATTAGATGCCAAACACTCATAGCTGTGTGAAATTTGGCGGTTTCACTTTGCAGGAGTGCAAGCAAATATTTTATTTGGTTTCAATCCACATATTCCCCCTCTCCACTACTTTCAGTTTGTGTTTTGATTTTTGAATATGTCCAAACAGGCAAATGAATAAGCAGTCAAAATTTTCACATTTGATCTGGTTTCACTTCATGGCTATACAAATATAAAGCAGACAGGCATATCTTCATCAATCAGCAATGAAACAAACTAGATGTTCGAATTCAGAAAGAAACACAAGAAAACATCTCTCATGTGATTGTGGTGGTTTACACTCATCTAGCCATCCAAAAACTCCAGGATCATGATTATGTTAACTCTCCCTACACCATTACTGTTTATATTCCAAATTCTGTAAAGTGCTGCAGGCATGTGTATTTATGATGCTACATAAAGGCTCCAAATCAGAATAACAGTAGCAATAATTGGTTTTGTTTCAAATACTGCCAGTATTTTACAACATCACAGCTGCTTTCTACTCTTTCCATCCATCCTCAAGTACCTTAGGATTGCAGCTCACTGGATCACCACTGCTGGTCTTTATCTGGCAAAAATCGTGACTGATGTAACAGAAACAACAGTATGTGACATTTGTTTTTAAACAAGAGAGCTATGCCACAGAAGAAGTAACTATTGAAAAGGTCTGACTAACATTTCTGCTGAGAACATACTCATTACATTCTTCTATGGAGGAACTGAAAGGAAAGAAAACCCAAATCCAAGTAACTACAGGTACCATATGTTGGAAGTTGTGAGACAGAGAAAAAAAGGCCAAAGGGATAAGAGGCAAAAAGGAAAAGGAATAATAAAATTGAGACAGGAGACATATAGAACTAGTAGAAGTAGCAAAGACAGAGCAGTTTGAAAACTGAGATGCAGAAGACAAGGCAGATAACATGGATGAGAAAGACAACTTTAGAATACAGGACAGGAATAAAGATGAAATGCATTACAGATGGACTGGAAGAGAGAGGATAACACTGGGAAAAGAAAGGAGTGAGCATGTAGGTAACTTACTATAGACATCCACTGAAGACCAAGATAAAATGAGAGATGGAGGTAAGTTTAAGAAAGAATGGTTTAAGAAGGAAATACAAACCCAGAAAGATATAGAACTGAAAAACAACAGTATATCACAAAATGGGATAAATAATATCAAAACTGTACAGGATAAAGGCAAAAGTAGGATTTGAGAAAACTTGTGAGTGGGATAATAAAAGTAGGAATGGAAAAATGGTTAAAATAAGGATAAGTACAGAGGCAGGACCCAAGACGACACGAAAGAGAGAAGACCTTAGGAAAGGGATAGAAGTCAAAACAACAGATGAAGCAGACACTTGGATAGAGACCTTGGTGCTAGCCCTGCATGCAAAGTCATCTTACCAAACCACCACAGGTACTGAAGGAGGCGAAGGAGCCTGGGTAGCGGAGGACAGCACCACTGTAGTAACAAGCTCTCTCAGGCTGTGACTGCGTAGCAGTGGGTGGACTTTTGCCCTCACCACCAAGCCGCTCCTCCACAGCAAAGCCAGGAGCTAGGAAGCGGCTGTCCCTCTTGAGCAGCAGATAGAGTTCCCGAGCAAAAGCTGGGATCCTAAGCAGCACCTCATCTCCATTCTCTGCTGGAGGTGGTGGTGGGGGAGATGGTGGTGGTGGCAACTGAGAAGTAGCACCAGACCCCTGGGGCAGAGGGGACCAGTGGTAAAACTCCTGAGACTCATACTCATCCTCAGCACCCTCTTCATCTGCTGCATCCCCTTCAGCCTGTGCTTGCCCATCCACGGAGGAGGAAACTGAACGCACCTCTCGGGAACTGCCAGCCATTGAGTTAGGTGTGATGGGGGCAATGAAGGTACCACTTCTGTTCCCACTGCTGAGGTCAGCGTTGCAGGCCCCACCACCACCACTGCCACCTGTTGGCTCCTGCTGGCCCGGGCTCCACAGTGCTGGGAAGACAATCTCCCACTCCTCAGTTTCTTCTGAAGCATGGAGACCTATGGGAAAGCCAGCAGATGATTTAAACAAGAGAAGCATCAAACAGCACCCAATCTTCCAAAAACCTACTCCATGCTCCCCACAACAGTCTCCTTCTGACTCTCAGATCACACAAAATACAGTGGGCTTCACTTGTCCCTTTCATCCTCTCCTTACACACCACAGGGGAGGCATCTGCTAGTAATGTCTCTGCCTGTTGATGTGTCCAGGACACACAATAGTTCTGGTGAACACTGAGAGAAAGCTGGAGTCCAAGCTGGGCAGGAATTGCATTTGTACCAGTAACTGGGGATGTTCTTCCAGATCACTATCTCCACACAAGGAAAGTTGCACTAACCCTTCATCATTTTGACAAAGTAACTACTTTTTCATGTAGCTGATAAAAACATTGCTGGAGAAAACCTGAACAAATTTGAAAATTGTCCTCGATACGTTTTGCAAGTCTCATTACGATTTCCGAAGTACAGCCAAATACAAACACACACCCCACGGCTGCACATACTTGAGTGAACATACAAGTGGAAGTTGCACGCACACACTGTATCATGGTCATCGTTGTAACGAAACTGAATTTGAACCACTAATTAGTGGTCTACATATCACAAACACACTACATCACAATACAACCAAAATTCCCAGCGTACCAACATTATATTTATAAACATCATAGTACACACAATCTCCACCGGCCTGAGACAGGAAACAGTTTTATATACACATTCATTCCACACTCTAGGAACAGCACTGCCGAGAGAGATGACAGGGCTGCCTGTGGAAATCAGGTCTGGCACAGACGAGCGCTGTGCAGTGTAGCCTCACAGTCCAGGCGCGCATTTTCTGATCACCATCAGTTACAGTAGGCGGGCGCAGCTGTTAACAATGGGCAGGTACCGGCCACCGGCAGCCGGCGGGGCGCGGAGGCCGCCCCAAGCTCGGCCTGTCCCACGGAAGGCGCGCACTTACCTGCGCCAAGCCCGCCTGACAGCACACACAGCTGGTAGAAGACGCAGCAGACCCGGCTCAGGCGCATCCTCCGGCCCAGAGCCATCGGCTTGCGCCTACGGGACGCCGGGTGACAGGACAAGGAGGGCCGTGCCGAGTCTTGCCGGGCCGAGCCGGGTCGGGTCGGGAGCGCCACGGGGCACAGCCACCTGGACGCCCGCGGAGAAACTGCAGGAGAGTGCGACTCGCGCGTCCCGGCGGGGCGGGCGGGCAGCACCGGCGGCGCGGGATGCGCAGCTCACGGCGGGCGGGCGTGTCTGTGTGTGTGCGTGTGTGGGCGCTGGCACGCAGGAGCGCGGCCCGTGCGCGCACTACAGAGCCAGGTGGCGGGNGGGCGGGCACCCGGCGCAGCCCCCCTTTCTTCGCCCCGCCGCAATCCAGCCGCCGCCGGGCCGTGGGCTGGCGCCCGGCCGAGTTTACGGGTAACGCCACGCTTGTGCTTTGCGCGGCCCAGGGCCCGGCCGCGGCCGACGGCACTTCGCACCCCGCCCGTCCTTAGCGGCCGTGAGGGGCGCACACTGCGTGTGTCCTGGCTGCAGGAAGGGCTCCTCTCATCCTTGTCTCCAGGAAGGCACTTATAGGAGCCTTTGCCTAAATTCAGGGAAGAGCGGAGATTGATCACTTTTGCCTAGTTTTGTATACTTCGATTCTAAAAATTCCTTTTGCCCCCACCACGCAGCTCTTCATTGAAATCCGTCACTTTCCACCCCGACCCTTGTCAACAGAGGAATGAGTAAATGAGGAGTGAAGCATAAAGCTTCAACTGCACGTCTAACATCAGCATGAACTGCAGAAGCAACAGGTAAACACCCTCTAAAAACAGGATTTTGTTATAGCTTCTGGTGTTCTACCTACTGTTCGTGGTGTCAAAGGTGGTTGTTCTGCCTTAGGGGAAGACAATCTACTGTGGTAGGGAAAGTCATCTGTGCTTTTAAGATGTTAAGAACAAGTTAAGAAATTGCAATAATTCTTTCTAGAAGTTGTGCAAAATGAAAAGCAAAACATAAAAAAAAATCACATTATGGCTCCAAATGAAAAACAGGTTTAGACTTAATAGAAGACAAATGCAACTGGGTTTTGCTTTCTGCTGTTTGAAACCTGTGCTGCAGGTATTCTCAACTGCCTCCAAAAAGTATTTTTGATTAGTTGTTTCATTGTATAGGAAAAAAAAAAAGTTACCATGTACTGGGTTGGTTTTTTTTGGTTGGCACCTGAGCCAACTTACACTAATAAGAATCAGAGGTGCTTAGTAAAAACAAGACAAAGTCTCATAAGTCTTCTTGTTAAGAAGGTATTTTTTCGTATTTGGCTGACAGTTAGGTGACCTTAAAATGCATTTAAAATGAAGCTTTGTTTCCTTAGTAAATAACAACATATGTACTAATTTATAGTGCAGTTAGTTAAAGGCCAAGTCCTGCAGCCTTTTCACAGCCAAAACACTCCTTACAACAGATCAAGAAGTGCTGCAAGATGTGGTTTATAACCTAACAAATACTAGATACGAATCCTGATTGTATTTTTGTTAATCATTGTATTTTGTTAAAACATATATAAAAAAGCAAAAATACATAGAGAAGATGTCTGCGTACAGTTACATCTTTTATAAATGGGCAACAAGCAGGAGTAAGGTAAAAAGATACGGCATGTGCATCTGCTTACTTTAAAACTATGAATTGCTGTAACTGTTTTCAATCTGCTGAAGTTAGTCCCTTTGGACCAAATTCTGCTTCTGTTATTCATATGTATAATGTTGATAAAAAGAAAAAAGCACTGCTTTTGACAGTAAGATAAGCAGTATTTGGCATTTTCAACACAAGCTACAAGAGGTAGCCAACTGAGAAGGACTTTAATATGTTTGACTTTATCATCAGACGAAAAAGGGAACTTACGAAATAATTCTTCACATATGAGTACATGACAGGCTAAAGTCAATGTGGAGCTGCAACAGATTTACAAATTTCTTTAGTTCATTTTATGTTTTGTTTGTATTGTTTATTGAAGTTAAAATAAAAAAGTTAAAGTATCTAAACTTAAGCATAGAGAATCTTTCCCTATATTTTTAAAGTGCACGATCAAATAGAGCCCTTACTGGTGTTCATTAGTTTTAACGAAGAGTCTGGTCATAGGTTAGTACTAGTAGATGACGTTGTAGTCCACCACAAGCAAACTGTTGTCACTATGAAATTAGTGCAGGGAAGCCTATGTCTAAAAGAATAAGAATTAACAGAACAAACAGTGCTTTCATACTGCAGTTATTTTGCAGAGAGAGTAATACTGTATCTGTGTGTCCTATAAAAAAGACTACTTTCTTAATCACAAAGCCATCAAAGCTCTCTGCAAAAGAGTTTTTATTTTACAAAATATATTGTACTTGGGCTGATATTACCTATGCATTTGTAAAATTGGAAGAAATTATATCCTTAAACTTGATATAAAACCAAATGAAAAGAAACATTAAGTTTTCTTCAGTAAATTCTTAAAACTTACTATCTGAAAGGTTGATGTCCCTTGGCATTTTAAGGGACTTGTGCAGAATGATAAATGCATTAAGAATGTGTTAACTTGCGAGGTATATCAACAATCCAGGCCTTCTCACTGACTTGAGAAAAAAGGTTACAGAAAACAAGATAAAGAATTTATCCACATCAGTCCTTCCTGACTGAGATAAATCAGCATAATTCTTTTGAAATCAATTAAGATTTGGCTATTTCCTCTCTATTACTCCTCCCTGATGTTAAATTGTGTCATCATTTCCTTGGGGGCTGGTAGGGCAAGGGTTCTCTCAGGCCCCACCACAGGTTGACTTCTTATTTCTTCAATGTGCAAAGATCGTTCATGATCCTTGATAACAAACCATAGACATCTCAAGCTAGCTTTCGAAGACGTCAGTATTATTCATCAACTTTCACACCCTTCACCCCATAGTTTTATTCAAATCTGTGCTACAGTTGCTGTCTTACTTTATGTAAGCAAAAGTAGAATCCCTGCTTCTCCCACCACCATATTTCATTCGCTCTCTGTTTAGAGTGATTTATTTCTGGGGATTAAGGTAAACATGTTTAGGTAAATACTGTTGAATTCAAAAATGCCAGCTTCTAGCCATATAAATACCACCATCAGTCAGGGTTTCCTTGGTTTGTTTTTTCTTTTTACTTAATCATTTAACTGTAGAAACCATCAAGTTTATACATACAAAAGTGATTACCTCAGCTTTACATTATATACAAGTTTGCCTCTAGTAATTGTTATCAAAACCCCCCAGACCTTTAATCCTCTTCACAGGGATATAGTTAGTAATAATTTTTGTATATGCTTTATGTAAAAATATTGATGATAGCATTTATTTTTTAAAAAATCTTTAGATTCTTTTCAAATTTTTACAACTTAATGGAATATACTAGATGAATGAAAAAAAAATCTGTTTTGAATGGTGCTTTCTACCTTAAGGCCACATATCATATGACCGTTGAGATTAGAAACAGAACCTTACATCTTCCTGTTTCTAGGGTGCTTTGCAAATGTTATCTCTGCTTTCAAACAAGTTTGTCTATACTAATTGAACTAAATATTTTTTGATGTTCAAGATGTATGTGAACCAGTGCAAATTTTCTCCTCCTAGGCATGAATGGAAAAAATTTTATTCCATTTTAGAAAATGTTGTGTTCCCTATCCCTTCAACTGAACAGTGAATTTCTGCTGTATGTTAGCTCACAGACTCTTAATGTTTAGTCTGTAATTCTATACTGTTATTTACGTGCTCAAAACAAAGGGTTTATTTAAAAGGTATGTATTTAAGACCACTTCAAACCACTTTTCTCTTGCACGTCTTGCTGCAAACCAAATCTTACAGTTGCATCTGAACTCAGTAGTACAATTGGATGACCTATAGAGCAGGATATGTGTCAAACTGTTGTGAGCTTAATGCCTCTGCTGATTTAAAGCAAAGCTAAGCCTATAGCAGCTCAATATTATTACGCCACACCACTAATTCCTGTGATTCTATTGAATTCAGGTAATTCAGTGAAATTTAGTCTGAAGTCACAGTTGTTGGCATGTGAGTTACTTCTCAAAGTCATATTGTGAAATTGATCAAGATATTTGTGGATGGTATAGATAGCTAAAAATAAACTCCCAACACACTATTTATGTAGAATTGCTTGTCTGAGTCACTGTTTAAGCAGAATAGGTTTTCATGATGCATTTATTATATCCTTTTAATTTGGTAATTCCTTTTTCAGAGAAAGAAAAATTATACCTGGCAATTGCTAACATTTTGAAGGTAGCAGAGTACTCAAGTTGAAGCCGTTTAGAAGACAGCAAGGCACTCTGTGTGAACCTGAGTTCCACACAACTTCCCAAGCTAAAGGCTCCATCAAGGAGAGGATTTGCCTCGGATTTCTAAACTGAATCAACTAACAAGCAAATAAATCACCTGATCAGTTATGGAGAAAAAGCTAATCCAGAATGATAAACAAATTGTTAAAAGAGCAAGACTTTAAATTTGAAACCTACAAGTCACCTGATGAAGAAAAAAAAATGCTGCTTTCCAATAACCACAGGATCATTTAGACTGGAAAAGACCTCTGTGATACTTGAGTCCAATGTTTGACTGATCACCATCTTGTCAGCTAGCCCATGGCTTTAAGTGCCAAGTCCAATCATTTCTTGAACACTGAAAGAAAATAAAAGCTAATCTGAGACAGAAATTCTCTCTCTAACTTTTGAGCATAAATAAAAAGTGAAACCAGCATGAGAAGAAACATAGTAGGTCTTAAAACCCTGAATGAAGGTTTCTTCTCCCAACTTTACATCTTTGCCCATGAGGAATGACCAGGTAAGCAAGATTTTGTACATTAAAGATTTCAAAGCTCTGCTTGATTTCTTCAACACAGCTGCAAATCCATCAAAAATCAGAGCTTCTCACTAAGTTCAAACAGCTAAAGAAGAACCCGTATTTGCTGAATTTTGAAGAGCGTGAAAAAAGCATCCTTCTGTGTTTTTCTCATTAAGAAGATGGTGAGCAACAGCTTGATTTGCATTTTGGGAGTTAGCTGAGAACTATAGACATATAAGCATTCACAGGCATGTGGAGTTCTCTCAAAAGACTGCTATATCTGTCCAGAGAAAAGGCAGAAGTAACAATTCAAGACCTTGTGTGGCATTATGACACCCTGATAACAATTATTTCCATTGATAGCAAAATTTCTGAAATTACTTGCTTTGATGGATTAGCTGGAATGATGATAGAAAAATGGCATATGGAAAAAAATTGGAGATAGTAATTAGCCTACCCGTTAGGATTTTCTTCTTTGCAATTTCAGAACTTTATTATTCAAAAGGTAAAGCAGATAAAGACACTAGTTTTTAAAAACTTTCGAAATAGATGTTTAGCGAGAATTAAGGTTTCAACTCTTCTGTGGTTTACATACATGCCTGAATTCAAAAGAGTAAATATTCTGAGGTTAATGTGTCTAAATTTAAAGTTGTTAATTTATAGCTGCTATTGAAATCTTGTTCCAATCTTTATAAAACTCTTCCTGTACTCAAGAACATTTACAATTTATTATTCAAACCAGTGCATCACTATTGCTTTCGTAGGGTGTAGAAAAGATGCTATAATAGCGGCTGCTTATGGAGAATTAATTCATGTTGTACATTAAAATTGTGTGGTTCTTCTTGACAATTACACTTTAGAATAATACAGTTATCCTATTTTAGAATAGTCTCATCTTCAAAATAAAAACACTGTTTAAGACTATATTATAATTTAAAAACTTATATGAGAACATGGAAATGGTAACTACTGGAAAAAAGGCAATAATAGAAAATACCCTTAAAACAGCTTGATGGACATGAATTCTCAGAGTGGAGAGAAGTCTTTCTCCAAAATAAGGATAATGAAACTAACTCCTCTGCCAAGCTGCAAGAAGACAGTAGAAAGACAAATTTTGCACCATCAAAAATTATGATTAGAGTTCTACTTCCTTTTGGAAAATTGTCCTGCTTGCAGCATTTGTATTAAAACAAAACCAAAACAACCTCTTTTAATTTATATCGGAAACAAAGTCAGGGAACTTGACTAGGTGCCTCATGCTTTCTCTAGCTACATGTCCCCACATTAAAAGGAGGTGGGAATACAAGCCTTATAATAAAAATTTTTGGTAGGAATGCAAATGTCTGAGACTGACTAAAAAACTGAGAATTTATGATAAAAACATAATTTTTGGCAACAACCTTAGTTTATTAGTAAATGTTAGGTAGATGTCTGCTGTGTTTAACCTAAGAAGTTTAAAAGATTCTCTAAGCTGTAATTATCCCAGCCCTGCTAGTCAGTCAGTCTCTTTCAGAATTTATTCTGATTTTATGCAGAGAAATGGACCAATCAAGTCAAGAATTGTACAGTGAGTTCAAAATACTTTCCATTACATTACATAGAGCTTAAATGCTGAATGATATTACCATCATGATTTGTTTACAGCATTTTAACTTCAGGAAAAAAGCCAAAGACCATCTTTTGGGCTTTTTTTTCAAGGAACCAATATAACTTGGAAGTCTTTGAACTTGAAAATATAAAGGAAGAATACTAGGAATGATAATAAGGAAGACAGTGCAGGCAAATCTTGTGTGACATGAAATATGGCTCCAAGAGATGTTTAAAAAACTGGATGAGTTCCAAGAGAGGCAGTTAAACTGCATTATAGTCTTCAGTTTATCAGTGTAGATGCATTATTATTTTTATTATGTAACAATATATTCCCCTGTTAACTCATACTGAGACAAAGAAGACAGGAGAATGGATCCAGGATCTGAAGCCACGTGTAGAGGTGATTGAAAACTTGTCAAGGAAACAGAGTCAAGAAAAACAAGAGAGGATAAAGAGAAAATAATAAGATATCACTTCAAAATCTTACAATGTATGTAAGTCAAAGGAAACAGTCCTTGCAGCCAGATCATTTCCTTTCTGTTTTGTTAGGTAAAGCATATAAATAAACTTGCTTTCTGAAACCTATCTTTCTTTCTGTGTAAAGAAAGCATTGAATAGCATAGCTAAATAAAGATAATCACTGTTTTCTAGATATTTCTCCTCATCTTGTTACCTATCTGCAAGCACTTAAGATATCATGAAGCCTTATAGAAATGAAATTAACTGATCTCACAGATATTATTCATTTAAATGACATTGTGAATTTGCTTTTTGCACTTTCCCTTGCCACAGGAGAGAAAGACTTCATTATAGCTACCAGATAAAAAGCAAACATTGTAGAAATGATTTATTTTCTCCTATCTAAAGGATTTATTCATAAGAACTGTGTGGTAGGCTGCAGAACAGGCTGCCTTGCTCTTTTAGTCTCTGTAACTGGGAAACCCATTAAGACCACATGAGTTGTCAAAGCAGACGGTATGTTACATACCATATGAGTACTGTCCACAGGCACTTGCTTTGAAGGCAGGCCAATGTCAAACAGTGGCACCAGGAGACCGGCTAAAATATAGAGAAATCAAGATGACAGCACATAAAACACAAGTTGTGCAAGACCTCTGTTAAACCTCTTGTTAAAGGCAAAAAGCCAAGAACACATGGGTTTCCATGCTAGTCTCTCTAGTAGTCTTTTGCTTGAGTTGAGATGGAAAAAAAAATACTGGCATCATATGAGATGTTCTAAGTTTTGCTTCTCAATAATTAATCTTCACCCCCTCTCCCATTATGCTGAGACGGATAAGAATAAAATCACAAAAGTTGGTGTATTTAAGTGAGATCAGGCAGTAGAAGTGAACAAATCGGCAACCCACATGATAATGATGATGTTCCTGGCCAAAGTCCAGGAGGTGTCAGTCAACAGTGAGCTCAAAAATCTCCATTGTGGAGGAGACCTTACTTTCTATTTGCAGAGTTCCTTGAAGATTAAAAGGGCTATATATCATTACTATCTAAAAAGCTGAGTTATCCAATAAAATGCTACCAGAAAACTTTGGGATTACTTAAAAATACTTTTTCTGAACTAGTTGATATAAATCTTATGTCCAGGATTGCTCCTGTATTTTTGCCAGTGCACAAGCTTGTAGATCAGGGGTTTTACCTCCATGCCTAGATAGCTAGCTGTGTAAGCCTGGTTTATGTCCAATGTGAAGGAAAGAGGTTTCCATGTGTTCTAAATAAGTACTACTGTATGGCACCTGGGGCAGCAAAAAGCCTTCTTACTATTTCATGTACAGCTGTGGGGGCTGTGAAGGCAAAAACTTTAACAGGTAGGACTCATTTAATCAAAATCTTCAATTCTGCTTTAAACCATTGTTTGCTTAGAAGAAACTTGAGTTCAGATACCTGCGTTCAGGCTTAGCTTGGCTCTGACAAAGCAGGTAAATAGAGTTGTTTTATTGCATATGCATCCTGATAGCTATCACTTATATTTTAGTCAACATAATTTTTTATTGTCTATTTTCCATTTGATATTTATGGAAAGCTCAATTTTGATTCCTTTTTGACCAGAGGTCATGAAGGTTATAGTGGCTTAAGAAAAATACCTGGTTTTTCATGCTAGAAGGCCTTTAGCATGACTTAAGGAGAAAAAGAGATGAAGGCACAGGGAAAGCAAACAGTAAACTTTTCAGTCCTCAGTACACAGGAGATCAGCTGCATCTATTGAATGAGAATAAATGTGCAGTCAGTGGAGTGTCATCTTGCCCATCTTAACACATCATAATTTTTTCCTACTTATTCTTCCTCTTAAATACTTGCTAGTACACAAAATCAAGTGTCTGTTCTGTTAAGAAATGTGTTTTATTAAATACAATGAAAACTGGTGAATGATCAAGGAGACTACTAAAAAAAGGGGAAAAAATAAAAGGAAAAAGTGACATCATTTTTCCTGCAATGGTTATGAATACTTCGAGGTTCCTTTGGTGACTTTCTGGCATACCAACCTTCAGCTTGAGGCCTGTTGAAGTTTTGCTCCTGCTTTAGTAACCTTCAGAGCTTTGTAAAAGACATTCTATTATAAGGCATTTAAGGCATTATGTCAAACTTGCACACATTTTCTTGTAAAGTACAATTTCTCTTTAAAGAATAAAATTAATCTCCCAACTTTAAAATTATTAATTTACAATTCCTAACAGCTGTCATAGGTTGCATTATTTGTTTTCCTAACATCTATCAGTAATTAGACTAATTTAAGAATAATAACTGCTGTAATTGTTTTTGGACAAATAGATGTGCCAGTCATAGTAAATCAGCAGTAGATATTAATGTTCTAGGTGTTCTTGGGCTTGAACTTGAAAAAAATTATCTTCTTTCTGTTTTACTGAGTATTAGCGTATAAGTTGTGTATTTTAGTAGTTTGGTGGAGACGGTCATATATTGATGGATTCCTAAGTTTCTGTTCCTCAAAGCTTCAGGATGACATTGGCTGAAAGTCACCATGTTAACTTTTATTACCCTGTTAATTTTTGCTTGATTTCTTCCTACACATTCAATAAAAGATTTTGTTAGGAATTTACTTAATTTATTTCATTAAGAAAAATAAGTAAAGCAGCAAGCAGATGGTGGTTGTAAGAAAATATGTTGCATCATAGCAAAACTATTTTAGTCAATACAAATCACAAACACATAGCAAAGTTAAAAAACACTTTTATTTAGAAAGCAAATGCTGTCAGTTATAGAGTTGTGTAGTCAGGTTTCATAGTGAGATAAATACATTTTCAGCTTAGTAAAAAATAAAAGCTAAATCAATTTTCTGTAAAAACAGCTTTCATAGAAGTACTGAACTCACTTTTCTTTAGTTAAGATACCTTCCCAGTTTACAAATTACATAATTCTTAAGAGCCATTTCCAATTTTATATACCGTGAAAATCAATCATCTGGGGTTTTTCTTGGTGGTAGCATAGTTGTCATTGTCTTTTTTTGAGCACACTCGCTGTTTTCAGAGGAGAGTACCGGTGACTATGTATTTCAAAAGGTCTTTTCAGGTATCTTTTTAAAAAGAGTGGATTTTTTTCATTTCTTGTGTCTGTAATGAAAATAATGTTCGGCATTGTGTAAATCTATTGATTCACAGGATATCTGTGCTTAACTTTTGAAAAAGCATCTGTATGAACCAATACATTTTAAGAAAACAGAAAAACAGTTGTAGAACCACTTCAGAGAACAAGGTGAATAAAATTACTGAATTCTGCTAGAGGGAGCTCTGCAGCTACATATTTGTTCAAGTGAACTTCAAAAGAATTTGGAATCTACCTTCTGTTGTAGAGAAAGTTAGTTGAAACTTGGAACTAGCAGCTTAAACTTTAATAATATCTAGAGTAGACAGAGCCTGTAGATGATAGCATATGATCTGTAGCAACCAGATTTCAACATGTTAAGTAGCTAACAACAGAATCAGCTGAAACTGGCCTAAGAGGATGTGATATTGTGTAAGAAGACTACCACTTAAAACACTCTTAGTAAAAAAAAAAAAACAACAAAAAACAACAAAAGAGCAAACAAATCAAACCAGTAGAAAACCAGGAAGACCCTGGATGCTAACTGTTAGTGTTTGGCCCAACTGTCACATGAGGAGTGGGGAACTTAGATGGTAAGAGCATAATTGCCCAGTGATTTCTTTTTTGTGCATCTCTCATCAGAGGCACCCAGCTTGAGCTTTAATGCTATTGATAAAAACAACTGTTGTCTTATTGGTTCAGTGGAAACCTTTTATTGCACCTTGTTGTGGTGACTCATATTTCCATTAGAGTATACAGAATTATGATAAATGAACTTGAAATGGCATACATATGTTGTATGTCATCCCGAGCACAACTGAGTTACTGATAATCTGTAAAACATTAGTTTGTGCTTTGAACATTATTTTAAATCAAATTAGAATCTGCTTTTAACATCTATATCTTAAAATGGTAGGTTTTTTATGGATGTAAGAACACAAATAATGTTATATAAAAGATATAAGCTCTCTTTCGTATTTTGAAGCCGAAGTGTAGACAGAGAACATGCTTTTGTACAAGAAATGCAGTAAAAAGCCTGATCCTGTGTTAGGCAAAGTATGTGTTTGCTTTAGAGTAGAATCAGGCAAAGCATATGAGCTCTGATAAAGTTTCACTTTTTTAGATAAAGCTCTGATAAATTTTTACTTGTGTAAGTTGCTCAAGAATTCAACTCCTTTTGTTGTTTAGGCTCATAAATTGCAGTCAATGGTGCACTTCATCTGCTCATTCCTCAGTAAGTCTGCTTTCTTACCCACTATTCAATTTGCTACCTCCATACACCTCCACAACCTCTCAGAGTCTGCTTTGCATTAGTCTGCCCTAGCATTGGTAAAAATCAAGACTGCACAAAATTACATTGTGTGGATCAGCCTCAGTGCAAAAACTGTTGATGCAAGAATATGTTCTGACATTTTACCTCTGCTAAATGTTCAAGTCATTAAACTATGCTGCTAGCAGAACTAGTTAAGACCTATTTCAGAGGACTGTATGCTACACTGCAGCGCTATGCAGAGAGATGGTCTCTAAATGAAGTAAAGGACAAAATAAAGATCTGTCTTAAGATGCCCTTCTCTCCCAAAGTGAAAGAAAAAGACCCAAGTTTCTTTATTAGTGCTCTTGCTTTAATAAAAACATTTCATTTATGAATCATTGCTGAGACAGGTTTTATCTCATTATTGATTACTGTCTGAATTTCCCTCTCATATACATATTACGGAGCAGGAGAAAGATCTCAGTTTTAAAAATCTGAGAAGAAAAACTGACAATTACAAGATATAAGGGACAGGCTTCAACTTCCTGTTTTGTCTCTGTTTTGTGCTTACAAGTAAACTTTAATGTAAAACTTCATTAAATACAAGGTAAAAAGTGGTTCCAGGAGGATCTTATTTGCATGAATAAGAGAGCATATAAGCAGTTACAAAGTAAATAAAAGGACAGTGTGATCAAATTTTTCCCCCTTAAAAAAGAGAAACAGAGACATTCTAATTTAGAAATTATTTAAATAGAGTATTTTTGAAAAGAATTAGTTGTTAAAAATTTTGCAGAAAAAGATCAAAATAACAAGCTGAAACAACGGCCTCTTGAGTCTGAGTATCTTAACAGATGGTTTCTATTAAACTTCTATTGCTTCTTCAAGAAGAACTGCTTTAATGCCTACTACAGTGTCGTGGTTTTACCACA
>VYZS01000861.1:2369-26324 GCA_013400695.1 Neodrepanis coruscans | reverse complement strand
TGGTAAAACCACCACACTTTGCTACCCCCTATACAGACCAAACACTCCTATGCAGTGATAAGTTTCTACCCTGATTTAAATCAGTTACACAATCAGTTCTACCCAAATACTCAAAGCCCTTTTCAGTAACTGGAGCTATTCCATAATAAATTTCATTTTTTGGCATGGAAAAACTTCATCTGTACAATATGCTGGAAAGTTGTTCAAAACAGAAAAAATATAATTGTGTTTTTCCATTTCACCTAGTTCTTACATTTGAATCTAAATTATCTGCACCAAGGTAGGATCAGAAATAGTTCATGTGGAAGCTTGAAAATATTACCAGTGTTTGATGAATGAAAAGCAAAAATTGAGCCTTATATCCTAGCTGGGCAAGGAGTAGAGCTTGGCCTAAAACTGACATGTCAGACTGGAGCTTATAATATTTTCACCATTTTCATAAGACTTGAAATTTCTAAAACAGGTATAATAATTTGAAGTACATAATTTTAATTCATGGAAATGAAGTTGCAAATATGATTGAAGTGCTTGTATGGCACCATCTAAACTAGATTCTGTGTGTTCTCCTGTATTGCTAACGGTTCAGCAGTGCTGCTTTCACCATCAATGCTGCTATTTTTGCTAGTTGAGGGAGGTGATTCCACCCCTTTACTCCACTCCATTGAGATCCCACCTGGACTACTACATCCAGCTCTGGGGCCCTCAACATAAGAATGAGGGCCTGTTGGAGCAGGTCCAGAGGAGAGCCCTGAATGATCAGAGGGCTGCAGCATATCTCCTGTGAAAACCAATCTCCTGAGAGAATTTGAGTTGTTCAGCCTGGAGAGAAGGTTCCAGGGAGACCAGTACCTAAGGGAGGCTGACAAGAAGGCTGAAGAGGGACTTTTTACAAGGATAAGCAGTGATAGGACAAGGAAAAATGATGATCAGCTTAGATTAGATACAAGGAATAAATTCTTTACTGTGAGGTTGGTGCTTCACTGGATCAGGTTGCCCAGAGAAGCTGTGGATGCCCCAGCCCTGCAAGAGTTCTAGACCAGGTTGGATGAGGCTTTGAGCAACCTGATCTAATGGAATGTGTCCCTGCCCATGCCAGGGGCAGTTGGAACTAGTTGATATTTAAAGTCTATTCCAACACAAACATTTCTATAATTTTATTGTGCGAAACATTTTTATGCTATTTATCATCATGCCATAATTTATATAAATTCATAGTGCATCTGGATCTTGTTTCTCTCCCACACTCTCTGTTAAATGTACATAATAACAGAGAAAGAGCCACACAAAGAGGCAACCAGTGAGACCGAAGATGTGGCAGCACTTCTGTTCAGGGAATGACAAACAGAATCTCTACAGCCAGGAGAAAGGGCAAGTAAGAGTATATGACAGAGACCTCTATTAAACTCTAAGGAGACTTGAAAAAATAATGTGGGAGTAATTGTTTGCTTTTTCCCAGAATAAAGGAATTTGCAGTAAAACCTAGAGGTTCTAGGTGGCAGACTGAGAAGAGATGCAAGAACAAACGTGTTCTTTGCACAACAGGTATCTAGGTTGTGAATCCCAATGCCACAGGATGGTATAAATCTAAAAGGCCTAAAAGTGTAAAAATTGATGGAATGCATTAATGGAAGAAAAATCGACATGGGCTGTTGAACACCAACACGGTGTCTCTGCAGTTGCAGTCACAGAAGTCTGGTAACTGTATTGAGAGAATGTCCCTTCATTGCTGCCTATTTTTATGTTCTTTCCAAAGTAGGTAATATTTGTTACTGCCAGAGACAGGATCCTCGACTAACTGGACCTTGAATCTGATCCAATGTATCTGTTCCTGTGATCTTACAGTAATTTTTAGCAAGAGAAAAAAGGGGTGGATATTTTAGTACTCAGCAGATTTAAACTTTGAATCTTCTATGTTCATTTCCCAGAGCTGAGTAAAAAGAACTTAAATCTTACAGATATCAGTTCAGTAGAATGATTTCTGAGTGACTATATTGCATAGTAAACCGTAGCCAAAAGAGTCTAAAATAGAGCATTGATAGTAAACATATTCACAGCTGTTTTCTGATAATCTTGAAGTACAATGGATTGTACCATTGTTTTGGTGCAATCTCTGATTTTCAGATAAGACTCTGACAGCATTGTAAAACAGAATTCTTTTCTCCACACATATTTTTCTTCAAAAATACCAAGAATCAACTGAAGATCTTTGGCAGTTTTTTACAGGTTGTTCAGGACCTACCTCTGCTAAGTGTCACATTTTTGGTATTATATTACCAAGTTTAACTTCACACGACTCAAATTAAAAAGTTTAATTAAAAGATTAAGAATGTGTTTTGTGCTACTGCAATTGTGAATTCAAGTAAGAATCACTGAATGAAGTTATTTGATTTTAGCCGCAGTATGGTGCTGTATGTAGTTTTCTTTTCCTCCTCCTCTTTCATATGAAGTTCTGATGAACAAGTCATATTCACAGGGGTCATAAAAGGAAGAGAGATAAAAAAGAAAAAAAAGAGATTATTGCTCAACATTATCAGACTGTATAGGAAGGAGATTTAACCATCTCTTTGATTATCTCCCCTGGCCAGGATGAGATATGGTCTATAGTTCATGGCTCATTCCTCATAACCAGTGAGGCAGAAATGCAATGTAATGAAAATTGATCTATAGAACATATTCAATTAGTGAAATATGAGCAAAGAAATTGCTTCTGAAGAAAATGAAAATAAAGAGCATGTACCAGCACAAGCAGACAGACAGACAGACAGACACACACACAGAGGCAGGCATCATTTTTAGCTCCAGAAAAGCAGATGGGGTAAGCATGGGATGCATCCACCAATAAAAGAACTCATTGATTCATCTGTCTCTAAATCTCACTGTAGAGATTCAGCTATAGAAATAGAAAAGCAAAAGTTAAAATTCCCAATTTATGGTTGTGCTCTTTCACTAAATATCAGAAGACAACATTTTGGAAAAATGTGGCTTCACCACTGAAGAAGACCTTGTTGTAGCAAAATATATCTTCAGTTCTTCATTTTTCCTTCAACTTCTCTCTGTGTAAGCCAAGGTATATCACTGATGACCTCTTCTATGTTTTTTATTTGTAAAATACTGCTAGTAGTAGTACACTAGAATTCTGTAAGAATTCATTTAATACAGGGAGTACTTTGGTTTCCAATAGCATAAAAACATGTCAGGGAAACAAATGCATCCCCTCTTATCTGAAACATGTATCTCTTACGTGGTCACTTGAACATTCTCAGCAAAGTAATAACAAATGATCTTCACATCTGTGCAGGTCACTTGTATTATAGGGAACAAAAATAACTTTTGTTGTTTAGATGAGCAATGAGGGAGCAAATCAGGGTAAGCAAACATGCCAGACTAAAGCTATATAGTAAAATGTGATCATAAAAAACATTCATGGACTACTTAAAGAAGGGAAATCATAAACAATTGACGCTAGTTGTAGAAAAATCATGGAGAGAAAAGGGGTCAAATGTTCAGAATAAATTTTTCATTGCAAGGAGCACAAGGCATTCCTTACTATGCTTTATTTTATAAGGAAAATATTTTTTCCCTTTGGGACTGCTAAGCCATCTCCAGGCATTTTAATTTTCCATGCTAACCCTTATTTCAACACCTACATATGCTTACAGATTTTTGCTATAATTTGGTATCTATGACTATTTTTCTGACAGACTTCTAACTGAAGTCAGCAGGACAAAGCACAGGGAGCCCTGTCTCCATCAATAGACCCACTATCGCTGCTGCAGAAAGTCGGCCTGTCTGCACGGACTGTTTGTGTGCAATCCCTGAACCCCCGCTACACCCTGTGCAGGGGCTGTACAGCAGAAGCAACGGCTGCCAAAGGGCAGCTGCCGGCAGTGTCTCTGCCACCTGCACGCTGTGCCCAGGGCCATCAGCATTGTAGCTGCTCCATGCCACTGCCTGTGACCTCAACAGCCTTGGCACTGGAGCTGCTGAGCCTGAGAGGCACTGGCCAGCGGCTACATGGAAATGGGCAATGAAAAGCGATACCTTCTTCACCCCTTCCTGTGACTTGTGGGAGAGCAGAAAACCAGGACACAGCAAAAAGCGTGAACAAATATTCCAGAATGGGAAGCCTTCTAACAGTAAGTAGGTGTCAGGGTGAATTTGGTCCAAAGATCTCAGCCTTAGGCCTTTTGTTTTCATGTTTCTGTACAATAAAAATAAGCTACAAGTCAAAGGACTAAAAGGCAGCCTTAGTCTCTTCATCTTTGTGTTATGTTTTCCTTCGCTCTCTCTCCAAAGAACAGGAGAACCTGTCAATGAGACACAGCAAGCTGGTTTGTCCACAGCTGTGCCTACAGTGCTGGGATAGTCCCATGTGGTACTTTGCAGCCACTCTGCAGCTACAAAACCAGACACTCCATGATTTAAATTTTTAGGCAGTGAGATGTCAGTTCCTCTTGACATAGAATTTAGTGGGAGAAAGTAAAGAAGTAAAAACACTGCAATGGAAGAAACCCATTGAAAAACAGATGTAAAATAGTACACACTTGCAGTCCCAGGATGCTGCAGGAGCATCCAAAGGCATGTATTTTAAACCAAAGCATTTTAAACCTCAGCAGCTTGAGTTAATACAACACCTGACTGTGCACAGCCAATCAAATCTGGTTGACACTTCTGCCAGCTCCCTGCCTTTAAGGTGACAGATGCTTGTTGTTTTCTGTTTCACATTCCCATAGGTCTTGAGCTAACATTTCTGGAAGCCTCTCCTCTGCCTTCAGTCATCCATGAATCAGGCCCAGAGAGACCCTGGGGCTGATATTACCTCATGGCATTTGGCCTTTGCAAACACATGGGTATCTGGCAGATTGTAATTGCTTTTTCCTGAGACAGCAATGGCTGAAGGTATGCCAGTGCATTAATACACTGTATTATGTACAGACTTGCATGCTGGGCCAAGGTAAATGCTCAGCCATCAAGTCACTTCAATCTGAACTTTTCTCTCTTCCTTTGAAATTTCACTTTATGTTCTCATCGTATCTACTACTACTGCTGTGTTTATTCAATTTGTCTTGTGCCTCAGATTAACCTACAGTTCTGAGTTTTCACAGTCAACACAGCCTCACTTATGAATGGGAGATTCCATGCCCAGCATTACTCATTCTCAGAAGAATGACTAGAAGAACGCTCCAAGCCCAAAGGAAGCGATGCCAGGCCTATTTCTGATTTGCTTTTGTTCAAAGCACTTCCACTGATTCTCTTCCACTTGCAGAACTATTGTTGTCTGGGAATTTTGTGTGAACTGAAAATAAAAGCATCAGTTTCTGAAGAAAGATGCTCTAGGTTAGATCCTAGCACATGGCCATATTCAATGTTCTCTTTTTGCTGCCAAGAAAGTGTGGAGGCAGCTGGGCACTGCCTGTATTTCTTATCAAAATCTCTCAAATTTATATTTGAATTGTGAATTAAAAATGTTGACTTTACCCCGACCTTGCATATAAGCATGTGAGAATCTTTTATATTACCCACCATTTTTGATCTGACCATCTTCTCTGATTGTCCCTGCTATATCTGTGTAGCTGTATTTATGTTACAGAATGCAGAATCACTTCTAAAAGTGTGTCACAGTAATGATATGCAAAAATCCAATAGGTTTAGAGTTTGTTTTTGAAACCTGGTTTCGCTATGGCATAAAGTGTAGGAGAATTGACAAAAGGACAAGGGACAAGACTAGCAGTGTGAAGGGGGAAAAGAAAGATGACAGAGACCCTTTAGATACTACATTGCATTAGTTATACTTGAATTAGATTGTAAAAAGAGAAGAAAACGTAAAATGCCAAATCCCAGTGATAAGCAGTTGATGCACATGGAGATTTGGTGACATAAACAGACCCACTCAGAAAACCTGCAGCAAACAGGAATAACCCTTGCCTGTGAACACCTTGACTGTCCAAATTCCTTTAACTTTTGCTTGATACATCTTTTCAATCCTCTGGGGATATGACTGTGTTTCAGGATTAGCCCTGCCGGGGCTGTGGAGTCCTTCAGTATGGCTGAGATTCTTAAAATTATTAAAATGTGTAAATATCTATGAAGATCTTGGCTAACTTAATAGTGGAAGGGAGAGAAAGCAAGGAGGAGGAGCTATGCCAATATTTGTGGTAAGTGCTTGAGTCTCCATGTGCTTGCAGACATTTGACAAGGCAGAGGTAAATACTTATGAAGCCCCATGTCCTGGGCCATCCCTCCTGACCAGTTAGGTCCCAGGATACCCTGGGACCAGCAGCAGAACCCGTAGTGCAGCTTGGGACAAGCTGGAAAAAGCCTCATCTTACACAACCTATTAGCAAAACTCATTCAGCAGGGCTAAGATTTTCCCCATTTTTCTCAGGGTTATTCTTGAATGCTTTGCCTTAACAGGTATACCTTTCTTCAGCCTTTAGTCTGGCACACAATTAGGGTGGAAAATAAATTTTTAGCTTCAAAGACTTTCCTCTCCTTGACTATTTTTGTCACCAGTGGCCGTCTGTCACAAAGTAGAAAGAATATTCCTTTGTACTGTATGACCTGGATAGATTTTTCCTTACTGTTTATATTCTAATGTAGCACTTGTAAAAAACCCACAAACCTTCCAAAAACAACACACTTTTTTTTTTTAATACAGAAAAAGAAAGTGACACTAACAACATATTTCAGAAGAAGATACATATTTGTCTGTCAGCTTCATGTGCCAAAAATTCCATCTTTTTTGACAAAAATACCTCCTACAAGCTCAGAATGTTACCAGACCTAGAAACATGCAATGAAACCATCCTCCCCTCCATAGATACTTTGTTTTGGGTATATCATGTGCAACAGTTAGAACTGTATATTAAAGACTGGTACAGTAATCAGAACAAAAATTAATTTAAGATGAAGTGAATAACAAAGAAAATCTGAGGTTCAGTGGCATATCTTGTCTGAAAATTAGGGCCACAAATGTCCTTGAACTGTGTATCTAGAACTAGTGGAAGTTTTGGTCATCTGCTTATTTACCTGTGAACCAGTGTCAGTGCTGCTTGTTTACCTATGTAGAGTACACTGTGCAACAAGTACCAGGTATTAGCTCAGATATAACAATTCCTAAAGACCAATCTATACATTCATTTAAAGACATTCTGGCCACTGCAGAGGCAGCCTCTGTTGTGAGAAATGCTTTTATTAGGTAACTAAACTAGAGATGAAAACAACAAAAAGGACAAAAGATAAAACCCAGAAAAAGGAAACTCTTTCTTAGTTTGTGAATTACTAGTGTTTTATTGTATCACTTGAGCATAAAGTTTTCGGTGCTCAGGGAATATGACCTCAAAAATAAAGGAAGAAGAAACTTCACGGTTTTGCCAAATCTACTTCATGCAAAAGGCAGGCAAATGAGGCCAGAGGGAATCACCATTCCCAAACTTTACTCTGCCTATTTTTTTCAACAGCAATAGATGTAGAAAGTTGATGGCTGCCCAGCAATAAAGAAAAGCTCTGGTCTGTTTCCCTGTTCTCCTTAATAGAAGTCCCATTTACATACAGTTCAGACTAATGTTGAGGGTTTTCTTTGCTGATTTTCCTCCCTAGGGTGGGTAATGATTTCTCAGAGCTAATATATCCTGACAGATGCAGTCAGAGTGCTTGCATTCTGCATCCTTGTTGGCCATTGGGGCCATGGTTTGGAAAGCTGATCTCTTAATCATTTTATCTGATGAATGTCACTTAGAATAAATTGACAGTTGTTTGAGGTACTGATATTGACCTTTTCTGTTCTCACTGATGCAGGAGACAGACTTTCTATGGGGCTCAGTCAGCCAGAGATCAGGGTGTATACAGGAGAGTAGCTGTTTGACATTGTCTTATAGATAAAAAATTGCATTTGAATTTTATTGGTGTGTTGGGAATTGGCAGTCACCAAAGTTCTGCAGGACAGGAGTCCCACATAGTATCACAGTACATCACACCTGATGTAGGACTTTGAACTTGATGAACCACAAATCATAGGCAAAGTTGTACAATTCAATACTCTCAGCAGACATGGAGTTGTGATAGGTCAGTGCAGCTACCAAGCAGTTAAAAAGCCAGCAATTTCCCAGGATCCAAGTGTTCCCTTTAACTGAAATTGTTGCTTATAGTTAAAAACCATGTTAGTCTTTAAATTTGTGTACTAATGATAATAAAACCAACTTAGAGCATGTGCTAGGTGCAAGTCATGAGCTAGAAAAAGTATCTAGTATCTAGCTAGAAATAGGCTCCTGCTCTATTCCATATCGTGCTTAATTTGCAAACTGACTTCAAAGCTGAGCACATTTGCTGAGCAGAAGACAGAAAGCGGGAGATGGGAAATGACCATGATGTGAAAGGCACCATCAGAAAACAGCAGATATTGAAACACTGGATGTACTCTACAGGCACTGTACCTTCTATTTTTCTCTCCTTTCCAGTTCAGTTTTACTTCAAGAATCTTGTCCAGAAGTAAGTTTGCACAAGGTGGGATACCTGTGGCCTTAAATTTAGTTTGTCTGGTGTGTATAACATGCTGTGAAAGGGAGCTGTGACAATCGGTCCCTCCCCCAAGGGGTTCCTGGGCAGGAGACAAGTGTCTGGGCCACCCTTCCAAAAGCGCCTTCACCCAGAGCCTCTGCGAGTTCCCCAGTGCTGCTTCTTCCATCTGGGAGGTCCTTCCTGCTGCTGGAGGCACAGTGGAACTTCCTGGAGCAGGGCCAAGAGCTAGGTGATACCTTTGAAGGCAGAAGTGTCCTGGGAGGAAACAGGAATATGGTTGCTGCCTTCAATATCCACTGCAGTGCAGGCAGCCATTGAAAAAAAGATCTACTGAGAAGAAGGATTTTAAAAGACCTGTGGATATGGCTCCATGATGTGGATTTTTACCTGGCATTAATGGACTTAAACAAAAATTAGAGCATTATTTAGTGCAGATATGAAAGGATCAGACTTTAGGTCTGATACATAGTCCAGAAGTTAATGACGTAGCAG
The DNA here is from genome assembly GCA_013400695.1 of Neodrepanis coruscans. Lineage (NCBI taxonomy): Eukaryota > Metazoa > Chordata > Aves > Passeriformes > Philepittidae > Neodrepanis > Neodrepanis coruscans. The sequence goes on along the minus strand of VYZS01000861.1, from coordinate 17,315 downwards.
GATTTCACAGGGTAAACCCTGACTGTTTTCTGCACTGCACATTCCCTTTTTAGAGGTGTGAAAGAGCAGAAACAGCATCTGAGAAGATAAGCCAGAAATGCATCATTTATATTACTGAAGCAAATTAATACCAGGAGGTATTTTTCCCTTCCAAACAGGCCTCAAGAGGTTGATCTAATTAATTACTTTTGATTGTACAAAACTGACCCATCTGCCTCCAAGTCACCCCAGCAGAGAGATAACGGAGTGCAAAGGGTGAAATAAATGGAGCTGTGTCAGGATAGTAAAGCTGGAGTAAGCACTAAGCCTAAGATATGTGTTGAGGTTACCTCCGAGGACCTGTAATGATGATGTGTAGCTAGCTTCCTTATGAGCTCTCGGGGAAATGAAGCCTTAAAATAGTTGTAACAGTAGCTGATACAGGAGCAAGGTACGGCATGGTGCTCTCAGTGGTAGAAATCACTTTTCAAAGCATACAAGTGGCTAAACCATTTTTGCTGTAATTCAGCAAGAAATGCAGAAAATGCTACTTTGAATAGGTAAAATTGTCAGCTGGCTGAGAAAACAACCAACCCTTAAAACAGCCAAAAGTGAGTGGTTGCCCTTTGCTTCAATAGCTTTGCCTGTTGCTCCTTGCTCTGGGGAAATAGAATCTGAGATGGGGACAAACAATTAGTAGGTGCATCCTACTGTGTAGGATGTATGCTAGGTGTGTGCTAGAAATGCGCTGGGAATGTGTCTCAAGACGCTATAGAGAGGATGGAGACACCAGGCTTTGGGGCCGTTTGGCTAAATTTAGTTTGATGAGAGACCTGAAGACTTTTCTGCTCACCTTATCCACTGAGAGCCCCAGGTCTGTGCAGGCAAAGGGAGAGGTCTCAAAGCAGGGCAGGTGCATACCTGGAATGGGTACCCTAAAGCAGAGACATTGGACCGCACGGACAAATGAAAAATATCATCATCTTTATGATAAAGAGTGAGGAGGAATTTACTTTATTTTTTGTATTACCACATCAGCAAAGGGCCATGCAAAGTGAGACACTAATCTGGTTTCATGATATGGTGATGATGCTTATTAATTTTGGTATCCCTGAATATGCCATGCATTTTTATCTATTACTAAACAATTTTAATACTTTCTATCATTGGTACATAACATGACCTAAGTGCTACTGAAATAAATTCTTTGTAGTAGAGATGTCACCATCTTCATCTTATTCTTTGGCTAAGCCCCAGGAAGAACAGCTTGATCTATGGTTCCTGGAACTTGTAATCAACTAATGAACAAGAAATTTCCTTAATACTGCCTTCCCATCCCATTAATCCAGTTTTTTATTAACAAACTTCTTTATTGCCTTCTGGAGGTATGAGGACCACCGCCCTTAATTCACCAACATGTTTTGTGGCTACTTCTTCTAAGAAGGATCATGCAAAGACATTGAAGGTAGCAAGAGATGGGGAATGTCTGTGGCAAAGCATTACATGAAGAGTGCAATGGGATTTAGCTGTTGGGGCTTTAGCTGTCAGAGTTATGAAGTCTTCTGGCTTCTGACTGTACAGGCAGAACCAGAAGGCACATGGATAATTCGGGCATGTTCTCAGCAGAGAAAAGCACAGATATTGCTGACTGAGCCAGTTTCTGAAAACTGTGAATTTTGATTCAAGGGAGATTTATTTGGGTTTCTTTATGAGCTAAGCAAGGAGAAATACGACCAGGGTGGATGTACAAAAGCAATTTTGCTAAGTAAAAGGATGGCATAGCTGGCCAGGGAGTTGCACTCTGATCTTTGGCTGAGCTTTGCAAAGCATAGCAGCAGAGGAGCTGTGGCAGAGATGAAACCATTTATTTATGCATAACTTACAGTTTTACTTGCTTACTCACCAATTGGTATGTTATTCCAAAACAGTGGATAGAGTAACTTTGAAAGCCCTGATGAATGCACAAACAAAATAAGCAGGTTTAGCAAGTGTCCTGCAACCCAGCTTCATCAGGGGTAATACAGCTATTAACAGATGTGAATAATGCTGTTATCATGTTAGCTTGTGCCTTTGAATGTCCTCCAGCACTGCCTAGACTCCTGAAATCTTCCTCTCCAGGAGCAATGTATTCATACAAGAACACTCATCACAGAATCACAGAATATGCTGGGTTGGAAGGGATCCACATGGAGTTCTGCTCCTGGCCCTGCACAGGACCATCTCCAAGAATCACAGCATGTGCCAGACAGCATCATCCAAACACTTCTAGAACTCTGTCAGGCTTGGTGCTGTGACCTGAGGAGCTGTTCCAGGTCCTAACCATCCTCTGGGTTAAGAACCTTTTTCTTGTATCCAACCTAAACCTCTCCTGGCACAGCTTCAGGCCATTCCTTTGGGTTCTGTCACTTGTCACAGACAGAAGACATCAGTGCCTGCCCCTCCTATTCCCTCATGAGGAAGTTGTAAGCATGGTGAGGTCTCCCCTCAGTCTCCTTTTCTCCAAGCTGAACAGACCGAGTGACCTCAGCTACTCCTCATACAGCCTCCCTTCAAAGCTATGTATGCCACCATCCTCGTTGCCCTCCTCTGTGTGCTCTCTAGTAGCTTAATATCTGTCTTATATTGCGGTGATGAAAACTGCACACAGTATTCAAGACAAGGCCATACGAGTGCAGAGTAGAGCAGAACAGTTAGGTATTTGCTTGACTTGGGCAGTTCCACAGGAACTGGAAAGCAACATTGCTTCAGTTTGTGGTGCACAGCACAGCTCCCATACCCTGCCTTCTAAGGAATTGAAAGCCAGAGGAAGGATGGATGGAAGTGCAGAGGGAAGAGACACCTGCTCTGCCTTCTCGGATGAATTCTTCAGAGGAGCAGCCAGAGCTGCTAGAATTAGTGTATTCTGACTGTTATATTCCTCAGTTTGTGTTTCGGCTTAATTTTTGTCCTGTGGTAAAAATAAATAGAAACCAACAGAAAATAACATATTTGATAGCAACTTGATTTTGTTAATTAGACTTTTCTCTTTAAAGCTGAAATAAATCTGGAATGCAGAAGGCACGTGAGTGTCCCCTGTTGTCTCTCCAGCCATGTGCACATGTGCGCATGCACTCCCTTCCCTGCCTGTTTCTGATGTCTGTGAGGTTTTGGACTGATTGCATGCATTAAAACGCAGTTTATTAAAAAATGTAACATATAACATAATTGTAAATCTCTCACTTTGTAATGAATTAATGCTTCCTTCATTATTTGTGCGTGTGTTCCTTTTAGCTATGCCAATGTCTGTCTGAAATTTTCTCTTATAACTGCTCTTCATCAGAATAATTTTGAAATATATTAAAAAAATAAGCATCATCATCTTTATCGTTGTCATTCATGATTTTTCATACTAAAACTGTGTAGAAAATTGGAACAGAGTTAGTATATATATATATATATATATATAATTCAAAGGGATCTTAAATGTGACCATCCCTGACAAATATTTTAAAGAGGTGTTATAGCTCTTTGTAATCCTTCCTTCTGGTGCATTTTAAAAGCTGAAATGCAATTATTTGAAAAAGTAAAAACTGTCTCAAAATTTTTTCCTTTGTGACCTCAGAACAGTGGTGAAACCAGATCTGTTCTCCTCTACTTTTGTAGGGGCTGATCAGCTGGGAATCTTGGCTGTCACAAGAGATAATAAGATCTGTGGTCTAAAAACTTACACAAAGGCACTATAAAATGTTAGTTTATCACTGCATTAAAACAGGAATTTGAGAAAATAAACAAATGAACAGAACTTGGACAAGTTTACAGTCTCAGCCCCAAGAATTTACAGGCTTTCTGGAAGCTCCTCCATTGCTTAGTCTTGAGGGTGTTCTGAAGCTGTAATTTTTCCAGCTTTCCAGACACCTGAATTTTCAAGGCTAGACAAAAGGCAAATGTCTCATGGAGAAAACAAAGACACTCTTGAGGAAGAAAATCTTCAAAGTCAAGGCCTTTGCCGAACCATATTAAGAGCAAAAGGAGATTGGGCAAAGCAATTTCTCTTCTCTCTTTTGGTGGTCACAGTCCCTGTCTTGTGAGTCTTGTTGAACTTCAGGTTAAACTGTGGATTGGAGAAGGCAGCAGATGTTGCTGTAGGGAGGAAAGTTGTGACTCAGGACCAGGTTTCCTAGAGCCAGGGTGGAGAGTATCCTCCCGGAGAGTTCATGGGAGGTGTGCTCCAGGCAGATACTGAGCCTCAAGGCAAACACAGCCCATGGACAGAAACCCATCAAGCCTCCTGGCTGCTGGAAGGACTGGGGTTGCTGTCCCTGGGGCATGAGGAGGTGGCTCTGACCCAACCATGTCCCACCAGTGAGATGAGCCAGGACAAAATGCAGGTCATATGGATTGACCAGGGACTAGAGGAGAACATCACAGAGCAAGGATAGGCCAGTGCTCAGAGGCATTGGAAAAGAAAAAAACATTTTAAGTTAGGAGAATGAAGAAGGAGAGGAAATGCAGCAACAGCAGCAAAAAATATAGGTCTGGTCATAAACTGAAAATATAAGCCAACAGTGGGGTTTTAGGTATGACTTTATGCTTAAGGACAATGAGTTAAATATCCCTGGTGTCTTAATTAACTACTTGCTCATGAAAAAAGGGGAAAGATTCAGAATCACTCCAAAGTGATTTTTATTCTTTTCTGGTCTCATTCACCACTGCCCATTAGTTCCTCTGTTTCCACCAAAGACCTGGAGGGATGAAGAACAAATCAGGGGACCGAGATTTCACATACCAAGATGTACAGTAGCTGGGGCTGCAGGGTGGAAGGACAGGATGGCTGGAAATCGTGCTGCATGCCAGAGGTTTGGCTCATGTTGCACCAGGATTATTGTCCCTACACACAGTGAAAAGGGCTGTTGAAAATCTTAAGCATGAGGTCATGCCAAAAATCTGTTCTTGTTGAGTTTTTTTGTTTGCCACAAAAAACATGACAAGACTCTTCCATTCCTACATTTATTTTCTATGTGAAAGAAATTATCTGCAAAAAATAAACTCCAGCCTTTTGAGTTTACTTCACTGCATATTTCTTTTTCTTGAATTCTTCTAGTTTTACAATTTTGCTACTTAAATTCTTTTTTACTACAACAAAAAGCTAGGATACAGCTGTTAGTGGAAATACAGCAGACATTTTAAGAAGACAGATGTGTTGATGATTACTATAAAAAACCCAACAAACCATACACATCTTCCTGCATTTTCTAGTTATTTGAATGGGTTTTGCACTTGCTTTCTCTGACTTCCATGGCTGCAGGTTTGTACTTTTTAAAAATCAACTAGTCTTTTTCCTATTTCACATCTGCTGGATGTTGCTTTTTAGATTCTTTAGAAATGTAAGGAAAAGATAAAAATATCTTCATATTCTAGGACACAGCAGACTATCATATTGACCTTGATTCCCTGCTTCCAAAAGTAAGAGCTTTATGTTTTAAATCATTGAAAATTGGATCAGGACAATATTCTTCTATGAGGACTATATTTCTATTGATTTATTTTTCCAAGCCTTACATGTAAACATGTCACATGTAAACAAGTATAAATAATGTCAGTAGAGTGTACATAGTGTTACTTGCAACTAAGATGGAAACTTAAACCCCTAATGATAGATAAAACAAGTAATGTAAAGAAGACTTACATCTCCATTGGGTCCTTGTCCTGGTTTCCAAGACACTTACCTATCTTTCTAGAGTTGGGAAGTATATTGGTTCTTGTAACTGTGAAAGATAGATATAAAAATGAAGTCTCAATTATGACAGATTATTTCTTCCATGATTATGTTGTATCACTCCTATATAACAGCAGATCCTCAGGCATTGTACGCTGTATGAGATTTCAAACCTTGCCTGATTTGACGTCAGGCAGCAAATACAGGAGGAAAGGTACTGGATGGAGCAAGGTATGGCCTGGGACTGGCTAGGGTGGGTGTCTTTAATTTTCATGGTGTAAATTAATTTATGAACACTGCCAATTTTCTGCTGAAAAAAAGCTCTTCCAGAACAAAAATTTTGCAGCTTTACAGGAGAAAGAAATCACACTTACAATTGATGCTGGATTTTTAAGAATATTTAAGACTTCTTTTAGGACTACGTTGTATGAGGAAAGACTTCAGCTTAAAAAACCCATCTACTGTATGAAAAATATTTCATATTCCTGCAATTTATTTATGCTAAAGAAACCAGAAAATGAATGTTTTCATAATAAGGTGGAATCCCCTTAAAAAATAAAACAGTTCTGCAGCATTGCTCTTGCTAATGATTTCCAAATTAGATTTACATAACAATCTTTCTTTCCAGACTGCTGGTCCAACAAAGCAAGATGCGACACTTCTGGTTATGCTTTGTTCTGCAAGTATTCTGGAACAGTAATTTAGTTGTCAGTTTTAGGGCTGCAGGAGCATAATTAGGTTTATACAGCTAAAGACACATGCACGTGCCTTTGTGGGAAATTAGATGAAGGGAAGTGCTGGGTTGGGCTAAACTTGCCAGAAGTCATCTCAGAAATCCTGCAGCAAGCCTGAGAAGCTCTGTAGACATACGGTATAATGGAAATAATTTTTCCTGTTACAGCTATGGTGTTACTGAATGGTAATAAAATGCAGTCATAGGCCATGAAGAAGAAACATTCTCATTACTACTGTGCCTTTCAAGAAAAGTTCTTTCTGGATCAGGGGAGCTACACTAGTGCTGCTTCAATCGGATAAGACTGGTGATTAAATTTGCTGACACTCCAAAGAGCTACTAGGTATTGGCATCTCAGAGGTAAATTGGCCTGAGGCCAACCAGTTATGTCTACTGATACTTCATGTTAGCAGGTGAACATTCTTGTCTTTTTATAATTCTTTCACATGTTTTTCCTGGAGCATCCCAACTCTGGAAGAGGAGAGACACGCCCATGTTTGGTGTAGTGGGACCCTGACTTGCACCACAGCATTTGTATGCTCTGAAGATACAAAACCAAGGACAGAGGGTTTGGTGGCCACTGTACAGTAAAATCAGAATCCTCATACCAATGGGATCTCACAAAAGTAGAACTGGTGCCTGAGCTGTGATGCAAAGAAGGCAGCTCATGGGATGTGGAGGGGTACCACCTCTGGCAGTGTGGTGCCTTGGGGAAGGCTGGCATGAGGGCACATGGAGTGCAGTTCTCCCCTTTACCTGGTGGGGGACTGTTGCACCATCTTGTACAGTGAAAATGAGAGCAACATAATCCACACGAACTGGAGAGGATAGCCTCTTACTACATTTGACTCACCCTATACAATCTGGCATGTCACTGTTTCCTTAATGTTACAAGAACAAACTCATTGGTGTCTGTGTGCATGGGTGTCCATGCCAGGGATTATACAGGGCTAGGCACACAAAACTGGCTGAAGAGAGCAAGGCAAACTTTTCCACAGGATATCTATGTTTCTAGGTCATCATCAGACCATGAATGTCTAAATGAGTACAACAAAAATAAACATAGCAAACCAAATTGGAGTCCTTTTCTGCATCCTTAAAAGAGCTTGTTTATCTCTCTAGCTCGTAATTCCTAGGAACAAGTCCCTGAATGTTAAATGTAGCTACCTAGGCAACAGAGCATGATGCAGATACTCAACATAACTGAAGCCTTGCCTTTCCCATTTTTTTTTTAATGTGTTGGCCAAGTTCTACATTCAGAGATGAGACAATAAATATTATTACTGTACAGACAGTCTATAGCAAAGGATAGGGCAAGGACCTGACACAAGGGTTCTTGCTCTCTGTATTACCACACGGCTGGGTGTGAAGCTTCACTCCAGAATTAGGCTTGGCTCATACTTTCTGGACAAGGCCACCAGTTTTTTCTGTCTCATCTGTTAGATGACTGTATACATGAACATTATTTCCATCTTGGAAAAGGTTTCAGCTGCCAGAGAAAACACCCAGTGGTTATTCATCACATTTTATTAAAGGGCTGACCAGATGCAGTCCTGCTTTCAACTCAAGAGAGCGATTAGGGCAAATTTCTGTTGCTGTACCTCAGCTGTATGTAATGGCCCAGCCATGGCAAGATTGAGCCCACTGTGTCCTCATGGAAGAAAAACCACCTGCCACTTGACAGTGCTAGCTGAGCAGATGAGATGATTCACTCCCAGCAGTGCAAAATGTAAGGGGAATAATGAATTGCTTTCCAAGGAAAGCAGTAGCTGCCCACTGAATAGTTACTGAACCAGTGATCTGTTTTTCATTTGGTTTTAGTCCTCCGGGTTTGCTCCTGTTAAGTGAGGCATCTCCAGCTAAACATAAAACAGTTTAATTTTTCTGCTTCCAGGCACCATCAGCCTCGGCAATCCCAACTTGCAGTCAAACCCAGTTAATTTTTTTTGTTGATTATCACTTTGCCAGACAAACAATCAATACCAGAGCTGTGCAGACTTTGTACAACCATTATCAACACAGTTTTTAATTGGTGAACAGGTGTCTGTCTGCATACATTTCTCACAATTGCGACCTTACAAAAGCGTTCTGCATTCCTCCTTCTTGCATTAATACATGAACTCAATTAATTTGTAGGAGCTTAGATCCAAAATGTAGCAGAAAATGTGTTTCTGGTGAAGTGTCCTCCAATAAGAGTGTGACTCAGAGAGAGTGATGAGAGGATTCCCTGGAAGCAGAACTCCCTCAAGTACTAATTACCATCTGCACTAGCTTAAGTATCAACCTTTCAGCTGAAACAAACAGGGCTCGAGCCCCTCGGTCTGCCGGGGGCTGTGAAGGTCTCAAAGCAAATGAGCTGAGAGCCAGGATGCAGTAATAGGTAGCAAATGGAAAACTGGCTCTGGAGAGTATGCAGTGCCACTTAAAAGCATAAAATCCCAACTTTTCTGCCTTGTGGAGAGGACGATAGAGCAGCTTGTCAGAGCTGAGGTCTCTTCAGGGGGTTCGAAGTTTAGTTGCACCTACATAATAAATATGGCAATGAAGGGTGCTTCTTACAGAGCCTGTAATGTCTTGTTTTTTCACATGAAGGCAGATGTTAAAGAAGTGCAGAGACCTGCTAAGCACTTGATTCCTACTGATAGCAGTAGTGTAGGTGCAAAATTTCACTGGGGATTTAAGGCTACTGCCAGAAGCCTTAAAAACAACAAAGCAAAATAAGAAAAAAAAATAGCATAGTTGGAATAGGCACAAGAGAGGAGTGCAAGAGGGGAGGTAACTCTATGGGGCAGAGGGGTACAAATGTGTTTGGTGAAACCAGGGAAGGTTTTTGGATACCCAGAAGAAACCTTTTGCCTTGAGCAAGGGATCCTACACAGCAGAAACTACAGTCTNCCAGAAGCCTTAAAAACAACAAAGCAAAATAAGAAAAAAAAAATAGCATAGTTGGAATAGGCACAAGAGAGGAGTGCAAGAGGGGAGGTAACTCTATGGGGCAGAGGGGTACAAATGTGTTTGGTGAAACCAGGGAAGGTTTTTGGATACCCAGAAGAAACCTTTTGCCTTGAGCAAGGGATCCTACACAGCAGAAACTACAGTCTGTGCCCCATGGCAGCTCCTGTGGGAAGTGGGACAAGAGGCCAGAGGTGAAAGCGTCCTTCCCAGGTAAGCAGGAGCCCCGATCCATGAGGCAGTGCTGAACAGCTTTTGGGGAGGTTTCAGGCAAAGCTCATTTCGCCCTGTTGTGAAACTGAAATGCCAACAAAAATATAAGGAGAAATGCTGGTGCAGGTGAAGAGCACTTGACATCCTGAAACCATACTGAGGTTCACATGGAGGAGGGAGAAGGAGCAGGGATGGATGCTCTGTGCTCCAGGCTGGAGTTAAGGGAGGCTTTCAGGATCTGGGGGCTGCAAAGACCAAAGGCTGAGAAACATGGGTGTGCACAGACACGTCCCCATACTGGAAACCAGTTTGACTCATATTTTTTTTTGGAGAGGAATGTACCAAAAGAGGCCAAAACTGAACCAAGCAGTAACAAGAAAACCAGTCAAAACATGCATTTGGAGGGTGCCTCTTCCCTGATTGACCCTGCTGGCTGCAGGCAACGCTGAGCTCTAAAAGCAATGCTGGGCAAGCAGGGGAGGAGAAGTGTTAACTGGACAGTCTCTACAGCTGACAATTAGCGTAACAAGCAGCAGGCCTAACACATCTGCCATCTGGCCACTGCTGAGTGTTATGTAAAAAATGTAAGCCATGAAATTAATTTGCTAGTGGTAGATTATGTTGTACTAAATAGCAAACTACATTCTGCACCATCACATACCAATGACAAAATGTACTAAGGCCTCCTTCATTTCCTTCCAAGACACAGAAAAACAATTACTCTTTAACATCACCTATCTCTTTAGTCTTTATTATCTCCAAGTTGCATTAACTATCTTATGTTAGAGATTGTATGATGTGGCTGCAATATTTTCCTGCTCACTTGTGCACATCCCCTAGCCTTGCCCTAGGAGGTTGCTTCCCCAAACCAGCTTTTTTTTAAGAAGGCTCCAGAATTGTGGGCCCTCAGAAAGGCTTATTCCAGTGTGGGACCTGTTCCAAGGGGAATAGGAAGGAAGAGAGAGGTACAGCCTAATTCTACTGCTTTGCCTTTCACAGCCAAAGGTATGTTGGCACAGTGATGGAAGTGTGGGATAGCTGTCCTAATCCACAGGCAACTGAACCAATGGCAATTACGTGAGAAAGCAAAGGGGAATCCTTAATCTGGGATTATCTGGGGTATAAAATGGGATGATCCTCAAGCATATGAAATTCTTCAACGAATTTTTTTTTTGTGGAACAATAGAGAAGACATCTTTTCCTACCCCACATAACCTATTTCTGTGATAAACTCAGCTTCATATTCCTGCGGTGTTCTCTTACAGATTCACCCAGAACTATGGGATGCTTGCAAGGCAATATGCAACTCCTGAACAAGCCTCCCAGGCAAATCTTGGAAAAGTGACAATAGAATTGTGTGAAGCTGAATGAAACTTTTACAAATTTTATGAAGTTCCAGATGCTTTAGTCCCCTACTTCAGTGCTGATGTAGCCAATGTACTGATTTATTTCTTCCCATATAAGTCTATTTTCCTTGTGTGGGGCAGAAAGCAGCTAGAGTAACCAAGAGGCAAAGAGAAAAACAGCCTTTGCCTGTAAATTAGTTTTCTCTGGCTTCTTTCTTCCCCAAGGGCCATAGACTTGATTGTGGGTTAGGAAGAAATACAGCAATTTGGGATTATGCATGGATAAAACAGAGTTATCCTCATGAGCTGATGATCTGTCATCATACAATACAATTCTGCAGATATGAATTTGGCCTGGGATTGTGAAGACAAAGTTCAGCAGATCTGGCAAATAATTTAGTGTAAAATGATCATCTTTATTGAAGAATGTTACCATGTAGACAGGGGAATTAGGGCAAATAAACCCTGGTGATTTATAGGTTACCACAGCAGCCAGTGCTGAAGGAAGGAGCAGACTCGGCTTTATCAGCTGCCTAAGACACTTGGATACCTGGTAAGTAGAATATTTTTGGTGTGCTGCTACCACTTTCCTTCTAACAGATCTCACCCTGTGTAATGGTTTGGCTTAAAACCACAGGGGAAGACAAAGGAAAAAATAACTCTNGTGCAGGGGATTGGGGCCGTCTTGTTCGGGGTACGGTGTAACATATATTCCCTTCCCCCCATCCCTTCTCAGGTTACAGTGTGAGGGGGGTGGTGGGGTGTGTGTGTGTGTGTGTGTGTGTCAGAGGGAGTCCCGGCTGGTCATAATTGGGCAATTACCCCCATTTATTCCCCCTATATCTACCCTTTAATAAATTGCTGCCTTCCCTATCCGTCTCTTGTCCATTGATAAACCTAATATTGTCCCAAACCAGGACACCCTGCTGCAACTAATTGGCCAACTAACAAGACTGTGGGCACAGCTGGGGAACTTTGGCTGCACTGAGCTGCCAGGGACACACTCTGCCATGGCAGCAGCAGTGCATCTGCTGGGAAGGGTTCCCATCACAGGCCAGCAGCACAGCTGGGCAGTACCTCCAGACATTACCATGTCCTGATGAAGTACCCCCAATACTGCATCAGGTAACAAACTTGCTGCTTTAAGCAGGAGCTTCTGCTTTGCAACTCTGTGCTTTTAGTTTAGCAACCAGTTGTAATCACCACTGCCGAAGGGGGTGGAAGGAGTTCTCTCATGAAGAGGTGGAGGAGACAGCATGGATGAGGCAAAGACTGCTTCCTGCACCATGGGGATAGAGTTTCCTTCCCTACTGCAAGAAAATGCTGCTTGGGCCCCATGTAACAGGACATACAAAACTAAAATAAGCCACATACATCATGCTCCGTAAGTTCCTTTTAAAAATCTTTTTAATGAAGAAATAATTCCATTCCAAAATATAGACACACAATTAAATAGTTTAATCACTTCAAAATATAACATGTCCCCAGTAGGTTCCAACACACACACACAAAACAATACTTAACAGCAATACAAAAAACCCCATACAATAGCAGTTCTGTTACAATACCAATGAATATCATGACATCTTTAGTGTCTCTGTATCTGTCTCAAGTGGTGTCAAGTACAGTAGTTTTAAAAATGTCTTACAGCTAGTAGCCTCAAGATGTAACTCTTCATACTTGTTTTTTTTTTTTTTTGGTTCAAAGGTAAAAATGCCCTTTTGTCTTCAGGACACAGTGGAGTGCTTGTTGTTCACAGCTCCGTCTGCTGAATTGAACCAATGTGATTACAGCAACCCGAGGTTGCAATATTTACAAGGTCTATCTACAGTAATTGCCAAGAACCAATAAGGATGGGAGAAGATGATGACTGAAAGTAAAGGTGGACACACTTATGATAAATTATGATGCAACAATTTGGCTCATGCATATAAGAAAATACATATTATATCACAACAAAGGCCACACACCTTTTTATGCAGTTTAGTTAACATTACTACTTACAGACAACCCATTCTCCACCTTTGCTTTGGACATTCAAGGACCCTATACATCTTCACATCCCTGTCTCCTGATTCCAAACCACTGGTTTTCCTCCAGTGACAGTAAAACCACCCGGAGTTTTGACTACTGTGGTGGGCCACTGGTTGTTAAGAAAAGGGCCACATCAGGGACCTCTTCTGTAATTCTGTTTTAATGACCGCAAACCACAACCAAAATAATATTCAACAAACAGACAAAGACCAGCTGGGTGAAAATGCAGCCAGCTTAACAGTTGGAAAATGCTTAAAATAGACATGTGGAGAACTAAGTAAGAAGTGCTTCATCTCAGAGCTCCAGGGCATAAAGGACCCAGAACTTCAACTCTAAGGGATCACCTTGTTGATACCAGCCTAAAAGAAAGGTGCTTGGTTAGTCAACTTTAGTCCTTACTCCTAATTTGGAAGCTCTTGCAATGGATTTAGTCTACTGCATCTATTTTAAGCATAGTGATAATGAACACCCAGACATTAAGATGATGAGAGGGATCTAATACTCTGGGTACAGTTAAACATGACATGGGTAGAATTAATCAGCCATTGCATGTAGCTGTGTTCTAGCTTCATGCTAGTTCTCCCTGTTCAGGAAATGCTTGCCGGGAATCCTGAGCTGACAGCAATGTCTGCAGGTTCACTGGAGTAGCTTAAACATGGAGTGCTAGGCACTAGTGGAGGCTAACCCATTCCTGAGAGGAGGTCAGAGGAGGGAACAGTGGAGGATATAGTGCCTGCCTTGCCAGGACAGCACATACCCCAGGAGCAAAGACCAGTGATTACAAAAATGAAAAGCTTACATGAAGATTATCTGGAACCCTTAGTAAGCACTTGGATGTCTGAGACCCAGTCCAGATATGCAAGATGTGGACATGACATCTATAAAACAATATGAAAGTGAAAAATGGCAGCAGCTCTTTCATACAGATACTCATCCCCTAACACATAGTGCCCAGGGAAACAGCCACGAGCCTGGAGAGTGCATGCAAACAAGAGGACTTACTGGGTCGAGCTACATAGCAATCTCATGAAATACAGCAGTGCACATTCACGTCACCACAAAAGCAAGGACAGACAAGCCATGTTAACCTGCTTTAGATGGGTATCTCATCTCATTTGCTGTAGGCAAACTGTGCTGGTGTGAAATATCTGTATGAAACACCACTGTTTTCAGGGCTGTTAGACTGTGTCACTTCAGGTCAGCCAGGTACTGGAAGCCTGATGTTGTATTAGGGCAGAAAAAATTACCTTGGCACAGAGGTGGTCCCGAGCTAACACACTGCACAGTTCAGGAGGGCTGGGCAGACATCATGGAACATCTCCTGGTATCCCTGCCCTGCTGCTGCTCCAGCTTTTGTGGGCCTGACTGTGTTTTCTCTGCACAGCAGTGCTATGTGCCATACAGGTGTTGCCTTTTATTTCCAAGCAGTGTGCTCTGGGGAGCACATTACAGCTGTTTCGTGTCAATCCCTGCTCAGGAGTATTTGTAGGTTTGTTGTCACAGCAGAGCAAATGCTTGTTAGCTGGTAGTATTAGCCAGTACTCTCACTGCCCAACCTTCAATGGCCAGGTCAGTCCCCTTTCTCCTGAAATGCCTTGATATTGGAAAAATACTAAACTGGACCAAACTCCAATTCTATAACTGTATGCCTGTCCTTTTGAAAAAATCCACCGCTCTTCTTGTGCTTTTCACTGATCGCTATTTCTCCATCCAGCTCTGAGTCTCACTACACATTTCCAAGAGAGCATGCAGAACATCTGGTGGCTGGCTAAGGCAGTACACATTCGGAAATCAAAAGAGAACAGTTGCAAGCGCACTTTAAGCCTGTACATTTAAAGCTGAAGGCCTCGAAAATAACATAGTGAAGGGGGGCAGGAGGAGAGGAGGGGCAGAGAGATGGAAAGAGCCGGTTTGTTGAACACATGCCTACTAAAGCTAAAACATCAATGAAACAATACCATGGAGGATTATACGTAACATCAGTCAGTTCAGGG